>OZ008369.1:131731144-131858984 GCA_963931995.1 Phaonia tiefii
CTAGTCCACAAATGTCAAAACAGATTTGACATTGGCGGCCATTGGCAAAAATAGAGCATCTCCAATAGGGTGGTAATTTGAAACCACCGTGTATAATTACGTGTTTTAAATATTTCCAGTTTGTCCTTAATACTTCAAAATAATGGGTTTCAAAAGAAGTCATTTAAGCTTTTGTAAAATTCTAAAAATATGGACAACGACTTTGACCAATTTTAAAGGTAGTACAATAATGTGAAGAAACATTCCATATATCGTCATTCCATTACATCAATTGATCAAAATACCTACCCAAAAAATGATGATTGGCAGATTTCATGCTTTAGAAAAAATTCAAAAAAGATAGGTATAAAATTATCTCAAATGAAACTTTGCTATTTGTGGAGTAAGGTGAACGTACAAAAAAGTCAAACTAAATCAATAAATAGAAAGTTTAAAAATTTAAAAAAAATAATTTTAAAAAAAATTAGTTTACAGTGTTTTTATTTATAAATGCACTAAAAACTAGTAAATAATTTTTCTCTTAGCCCCAATAAGTATATTCTTCTTCATGATGGGGTCTAGATACTTTCAATAAAGAGCGTAATTAAAATGAATTAGTTAATTAATTTTCTAGGGATCTCTCAAATAAAACGCTTGCATTTAAATTAAAAATGGTGACATTTAATTTTCACACCTAATTTGACATTTAATTTTGACCATTTAACTTTGACATTTAAATATTGACATTTAACTTTGACATTTAATTTTGACACTTAATTTGACATTTAATTTTGACATTTAACTTTGACCATTGTTGTTGAAGTGCTAAGTAGGCGGGCCATTGTACAACAATCATGAAGAAGAATATACTTATTGGGGCTAAGAGAAAAATTATTTACTAGTTTTTAGTGCATTTATAAATAAAACACTGTAAACTAATTTTTTTTAAAATTATTTTTTTTAAATTTTTAAACTTTCTATTTATTGATTTAGTTTGACTTTTTTGTACGTTCACCTTACTCCACAAATAGCAAAGTTCATTTGAGATAATTTTATACCTATCTTTTTTGAATTTTTCTAAAGCATGAAATCTGCCAATCATCATTTTTTGGGTAGGTATTTTGATCAATTGATGTAATGGAATGACGATATATGGAATGTTTCTTCACATTATTGTACTACCTTTAAAATTGGTCAAAGTCGTTGTCCATATTTTAGAATTTTACAAAAGCTTAAATGACTTCTTTTGAAACCCATTATTTTGAAGTATTAAGGACAAACTGGAAATATTTAAAACACGTAATTATACACGGTGTTTCAAAATTACCACCCTATTGGAGATGCTCTTATTTTTGCCAATGGCCGCCAATGTCAAATCTGTTTTGACATTTGTGGACTAGACAGATGTAGAATACAAGTAAACAAGCAATGAAGCGATACATGGTCCAGTTCATACAAAGTCCAGTCCGTGCATCAGCTGCTGCCTGTCGACCGCCAAACGCATGTAACCTATGTCCAAGCCATCCTCAAACTCGTGGACGAAGTAGACGATTTTCCCACCAAAATCATAATGAGGGATGAGGCTCATTTCCACCTTAGCGGGTACGTGAACAAGCAAAACTATCGCTTCTTGGGCTCAAAGTGACTGCATGGTGCGCTGTTCACGCTGGAGGAGTCATCGGGCAATTTTTTTTTCGGGAACGCCGCTGGTCAAACGACAACAGTGGACGGTGCGCGCTATAGGGCCATGTTAACCGAGTTTTTTCTGCCGCAATTCGACGAATTAGGACTGGAGGACATGTGGTTCCAACAGGACGGAGCAACGGCACACACTGCGCGAGCCACAACCGATATTCTGAAGGCGGCGTTCCCGGGTCGTCGCATCTCTCGTTTTGACGATTTGCACTGTTGCGGGCCAGTCGCCCGATTTAGCCGTTCCACACTTTTTTGTGGGGTTTTTAAAGTCCCGTGTTTACGCGACCAAGCTCGATACCCTGGAAGCCCTCAAGGTCAACATTCGACACGAGTGCGAGAATCTGTCGCCCGAAGTTATCGCCGAAGTGATGAAAAATGCCATAAACACCTTGTATAAAACAAAATTTACACTAATAATATTCTTTGAATATTAAAAACAATGGAATTCTATGAAATTTTTTTTAATTTCGTCCAATGTGCGTCCTAATTATTTGCGCATGTAATTATATTTAAATTAGAAAATCGAAATAACCTACATATTTTTCTTTTCTTTTTAAGTTTTAATATATTGAAATAGCGGATAGATATAAAAGTCAAAATTTTCTAAAATTTGTATTACTTGCTCCAGATTCGGTTGATATATTGATAAAAAAAACAATTTGAGTGTTTTGGATAGATAGTTAAAAAAAATAATAAAAAATCTGATTTCCAATCTTTTCCGCATTTTGTGGGTGAAATTTTTTGACAACGGCGAAGTAGTAATAACATTTTTTTAAATAATTATCAATCGCGTATTCGACTATGCTAGGGCCATTTTGGTATTTGCAAAAAATGTAACAAAGTTGAAACCCTACTCTACACTCTAGCCATAACGAGAACACTGATATATGCTTACAGCAAATTTGAATTGATTTCTATTTATGTATTTGTCAATACTAGAGTTGGGTAGTTCAAGAACTACCTAGTTCATTTAGGGTGACCAGACACCACCCTCACTTATATAATGCACATGTTCGGTATCGCGACTGTGTTCGTGATTGTAATGTCCGGGCACCTTAAATGAACGAGTTCGAGAACTAGTGAACGAGTTCGACACAAGCCTAGTCAATACAGTTCGCATTTGCATATGCGTTTGACCATCTCGGAATGACATTTTCAATTGGTGGTAGAACGGTCAAAAGAAAAAAAACATCTTTGATGTCAACCAACATATTTGATTCCAACATATCTGATTGTACCCGGACGCTAATTGATACAACGTTCATTCCGCAATCTTCCAGCTAGATTTTGCACTGGTTTTTATTTACAACCCATACAGTCCTTTGAAACGACCAATGGATCGACCACTTCGTCTCCTGATTAAGTTATGGCTCCGTTTCTTCACTTTCTTGTGTTGCATCAAATCCACATTAAGTATCACTTCTCGTCAACTCAACATTTTCATCCGAGAAATAGTTTTCGTCATTATCGAAAATATCTTCATCAGAAACATTCATAATTTCTTCTAGCTCTTCATCCGTAAGATATTTCGGCTTGCCACATTGTAAATATTTTTCCAAGTCTATTCAAATGTAATTTCCGCAATCTGCAAGTTCGAGTATGTAATATTGCTCAATCTAAGCGACAACAACCTCCCACACACAAAACAATTAGTAGAATGCCTTAAGGTACGGTCAGATTGGGCAAATATTTGACTAAAAACGTCAAATATTTCTTGGCCCCAGTCTGACCACAAAATATTTTTGTGTGGCAAACAACAAAAGAGCTGATTTTGGTCAAACGAAATTATTTGCCATCAAATAAAAATGTGCTCAATGTGACCACAATGTGACCACTAACGAAAAAATAGTTTTCTCTTTTTTGAGCAAACATTTATTTGATCTTACAAAAGAATTGTAAGATCAAACAATGGAAAATAACAGGTGGTAGAAGCAGTGTTGTCAGCTTTTACGACTCAAATTATAAAAAATCGAATCTAAACCGACTAAGCTGCGACTAATTAGGATAATTTGGCCATATTTAGAATTTTGAAGCTACTGAAAATGGTGTTCTAATCTCCTTCGTCAGACCTTACAATTATGCTAGGTGATTTTAGAGCAAGCTTGTCAAACTCGCAAAAAAGAATTTAAAAATTATTCGACAATAACATAGGATATCTCAATAACTAAGCGAGTTATCAAAAAATGTCATTAATTTTTTTTTGTTTATTTTAACTTCGTTTATGACAAAAATATATTGGAGGCCATATAAATCGCTTAAGGTGGCTCATTCAGCATAATATCTTCCTGTATATCCGAACTTTGGAGGCCCATAACTCCGGAAATAGGGGCCGTCACCAAAATTGGCATTTAAAATTGCTTTCTTAAAACAATGAGTTCTACCTCAAATCAGTGAGCTTTTTAGGCTAAACTTGCCCAAATTGGCTTTTAAGATTTCTCCTCTTCCGTCGCTTCTCCACAGCATAAAACAAGAAAACATTCATCCTCCTACATCATACACAGTTATTTAAAATATTTTTTGTTTGTTTAAAACTTTTGGAAAAACAAATTCGTATTTATTGCTAATTTGTTTAAAATTTTTCATAAAAAAATTGACACCGTCGCTGCTCCACTGCATAAAACAAGAAAACATCATATGTATCTAAAATATTTTCTTGCAGTTTGTTTAAAACTTTTTAAAAAACAAAATTGTATTTATTGCCAATTTCTTTAAAACTTTTCAGAAAACAAATTTGCGTTTTCTGACAGCTTGCTTAACATTTTTGAGAAAACAAATTTGTATTTTCTGGTAGGTTGATCAAACAATTATTTGTTGCAAATATTTGTTCAAATGTGACCACAGGACCGTCACCGTACCTTAAGAAGCGTAAATTGTCAAATAATTCGTATCAAAATTTTTTCATCAAATAATGCGTTTTTTGTACTAAACTGATGTTGCAGGAATTGTAACGCAGATTTGTGGCGGAGTTAGTCACGGCATAACGTAACAATAGAAGAGATCAGCTAATTGAATCCACTACATACACACAGAGAAGAGATTCGTTGTCACACCTATATTTACTTTTACTTTACTTTGATTGACTATCCCAGCGGACCAAAACTTCGTATACGATATCGCGTACGAGAGTTACGCGAAACTTTTGCGGGTAAAACTCTCGAAAACAGATACGAAAACGATCGGAAAATGAATCATCAGTCGCTCAGTTTGTGGCAGTAAAAGTTTCGTTTACGATGTCTTGCAAGAGATTCGTTTGTGAGACTTTTGCAATGTGTTTTGCGAGAACAACACGAAAAATAAAACAAATGCAATTGCGTGTGTGCCTCTGTTTGGCGCACGACACAACGACACAACGACAACAATGTTTCTCTCTTTTTTTCTCGTCCGTTTAGCACCCGTTTTTAAACCAGTTTGAGAACATTTGGGCGAGTTTAATTTCTCCCACGGTTTTGGTCCGGTAAATACTCGTTTCTGAGCCCGTTTGCGTACATTTAGCGTAACACTCGCTAAGGCTCGGTTTTTTGCCCGCTGGGATATTACAACCTCATGAGGTCAGGCGTCTTACACATATTAATTAAACAAACAAATTAAACAAATTTCAACATATTCTTCCAACTGGCTCTTTTCTCGCCAGTTGGTAACACCAAGGATACGGAGGGATTCTTCTGCCTGGTCTTTCCAGCGGAGTCTTGGTCGTCCTCTTTTCCTGCTTCCATCGGGTACGTCGGTACTCGCCGTTTTCCCTAACAGGACCATATATTTTACGGAGAATTTTTCTCTCGAAAACTCCCAGGTGTTTTTCACCCGCTTGCAATATGACCCAAGTTTCGGAGCCATATGTCAAGACAGGTAAAATGAGAGTCTGTTCCTAAACTGCTTGTTGAGCCCAAAATAACATCTATTTGCAAGCACAATTCTCCTATCTATCTCCAGGCTGATGTTGTTGGCCATGTTCACGGCGGATCCAAGGTAGACAAATTCATCTACCACTTCAAAATTAAATCGGTTGTCAACGCTCACGTGCGTACCAAGTCGAGAGGTTTCTCTAGTCGTTGACACCATCAATTTTGTCTTGCCCTCATTTACAGCAAGACCCACCTTCGCTGATTCCTTTTCGATTCTTGAAAATACTGCAGTAACCTCTCTCAAATTTCGCCCAATGATGTCTATGTCGTCAGCATACGCCAGCAACATATGGCTTTTCGTGTTAATGGTCTTGTTCGTATTTACTGCAGCCTTTCTCATTATTATCTCCATTAAGATGTTGAAGAGATTGCACGAAAGTGTGTCGCCTTGTCTAAGTCCTCGATTGGTACAGAATGGTTCAGTGAGGTCTTTCCCCACTTTCACTGCTGATTTGGTGTTGGTCAGCGTCATTCTACAGAGGCGAATCAGTTTTGCCGGAACACCAAGTTCAGACATAGCTTCGTACAGTTTTCCCCGTATGGGGCTATCGAAAGCAGCTTTGTAATCGACAAAAAGGTGGTATGTATCGATTTGCTTTCGTGGGTCTATCTTCCACTATCATTACCTCCTGATCTTCAGTGGAAGAATCTGAGTGGAGTAGTGTTGAAAAGTGGTCTCTCCACATTTTGAGCACACACTGCTTCTCAGTCACCAGATTCCCATTCTCGTCCTTGCAGGAGGGCAGCCCATTATTAGGCCCGTTGCTCGATCTTCTTACCCTCTGGAAAAACTTTCGGGATTCACCATTCATCCTGCACATTTCGGTTCCTTCACTCTCTCTCTGCTCCCACTGCCATTTTTTTCGCCTAAATAGTTGGTTTTCCTAACTTCTCAGCTTCTTGTACCGCTCACTCGCAGCACGCGTTGTAACTGACTGTTTCGTTGCCATACGTGCAGCGTCTTTTTCATCAGTTGCAATGCGACATTCTTCGTCGTACCATGGCTTATCCTTCTGCGGTTTTTGATAGCCAAGTTCAGTCATTACAGCGATTTCCAAAGAATGGGAGACGTGCTTCCACCGCGCATCTGGGTCTTCGGGAGGGGGGTATTCTGCTCTAGCAGGAGAGAGAGTTTCTGTCGATAGGACACTGATATCTCCGGTATTTGTAGCTTGTCAATATCCAGCTTTTCCTGTGTTCGGCTTCGTACGTTTTTCGCCTTGCTCAATCCCGTGCGAACTTTCGCAGCCACCAGGTAATGATCCGAGTCGGTATTGGCACCTCGAATCACACGTACATCCATTACACTAGAAGAGTGCCTGCCATCTATTACCAAGTGATCAATCTGGTTCTTCGTCCGCTGATCAGGAGATATCCAGGTCGCCTTATGAATGTCCTTATGCTGGAATCGTGTGCTACTAACTACCATGTTTTTGCGGCGGCGAAGTCATCAGTCTTATTCCATTATCGGAGGTGGTATCATGTAGACTATGATTACCGATGGTTGGTCGAAAGACACTTTCCTTTCCTAATTTGGCATTAAAATCGCCTAGAATAATCTTAATGTCGTGGTCAGGGCAGCATTCATATACTTCCTCCAGGCGCTCATAAAATGTTTCCTTGACCTCATCATCTTTATCCTCTGTCGGTGCGTGCACACAAATTAACGAGATGTTGAAATATTTCGCTTTGATGCGAATTGTGGCTATGCGGTCACTCACTGGGTTGAACCTTGAAACTAGGTGTCGCAGTCTCTTGCCTACTATGAATCCGCACCCAAATTCGTGCTTACGCTCATGGCAGCTGTAGTAAATATCGAAGTTTTTCTTTCTGGTGCAACCATATCCTGTCCATCGCATTTCCTGGATCGCTGTGATGTCAGCTTTATATTTTCCGAGGACATCCGCCAGTTAGAAAGTGGCACCAGTCCTGTATAACGTTCGAACATTCCAGGTACATATCCTTAAATTATGGTCCTTATAACGTTTGCGAGGGTCGTCAACAGTTGGGGGGTTGCTTTGTTCATTATATTTTCTGTGTATTTTCATTGCCAATATAACGGTGGCGGGAGGCAAACCCAGCCCACCGTGGTAGGCATTTTACCTACTGCCAGGATGATAATGTTTTAGCCGCCCATTATGGATCAGACGCTGACCAGAATGCAGTGTGTCGAAACTGGATTTTGGTTTCTTCAATTTTGATCCGCCGTTGGCCAGGGGTGCTGGCTCATCCGCCTTCAAAGGACAAAAGAATATGTCAACTACTTCGAAGAGCTTCAGTGACAGGGTCACCTAATAATCCTGAGACGTATTAGTGATGGCATTACCACTCAAGTTGCTCATTCGTTTCGCCTTCTCACTTTAGCTAGCTAACGGAAGTAGTGAGCTTGAGCTAACTGCGTGGAAGTAGTGAGCTTGTTGGACTGCCCAATGAAGGAATCATTTCTGGCCACTCCCAAGTGAATGGCTATCAGAAACTAACAGCCAACTAAAATATGGCGGTTCCTTGGACTATCACAGTATTCAGTTGTGATTACCAATAATTGTGTTCAGTATCACCAAATGTTGTGCATATCAAATGATTTGTAATTCAGTTCTGATTGTAAGAACTGAAAAAATATTTAGTTGAATCCACAGCAACAAGAAATAAATGTGATCTGTCAATCGAGTTTTAGTTCTACCAACCAAATTATCCTGTAGTGGTGAATATACTATTAGTTGGATGACCGAAAAATTTAAAAACTAATTCGGTTGTACCAAATAATATATTGGTATACTCAACTAAAGTAATTGCTTGAATTTGATGGCTGTCACAACCATTTGATGATGCTGTAACCCCTTATGTATTTTATAGAAAAAAACCACCCGCGGCATTTACATTTTTTTCACTAACCTGAGAAAACATGATCTCTTATAGCCTTAAACGAAATTACAACTTTAAACATAATGTGGATCTAAAACAACTAAATTTGAAACACATGGTAGGGCCAAACCAAAACAGAACGAGACAACTACAATTAGAATAGTTCGTTCTATAAATAGAACTTTCAAAACTTCTGCATCAGCACATAATCAATCAATAAATGTCTTCGGTTAGTGACTTGTGTAAATACACACCGCAGTAGCTTAACGGGCTAGACGCTGCTGAAGATGATGCTTCACAAACATCGAAACGATCGTCCAGCAAATGTGAGTTCGAATCTCACGCGCGACATTTACATTATTTTCACTAACCGGAGAAAACATGATCTCTGACAGCCGTAAAGGAAATTACAACTGTAAAAAATAATGTTATATTAAAATTGTGTGTTTTACATTTAAATATAAACAAAATTATTATCACTTATAACCAGGGTTCGTATTTCGAGCCTATTTTTTTATCCAACATATGAGAAAAATTCGATATCTCGGAAACGGAGCGTCCGATAGAAAAACAAATTTAGACAGTCTTTCTAAATTTTTAATATTTTCGACCGAAATGGGGATGAGTTACCCTGGGTATCATTTGTATATTTAACTTAATTTATGTCATCCACAATAATAGTTCCTTCAGCCACGAGTACAGAATTGTTTGCACAAGTTTGTGAAGGCGTCAATAGTGGCGTCAGATTCAACGATTGTGTATAAAAGTCTCACTTCACCTCAATTTATGATAATATGTATTCTTCGCTGGCTGATATCTATACACTTTATTGTTTTTTCATAACTTTGTTTATCACTTTCTGTTTAAAATAATAGTTTTTCTGTAAAGCCTTCGTGTAACATTCAACTATATGTAGTTTCTCTTTAACAGCAAAGCCTCTTGTGAAAAATCGAATACATAACTTTGCAACAAGTGTTTTTGTGACAGAAACTAAATTCTGATTACAGTGACTAATATTTGAACACGAATTCTAATATTGTATTCTTTATTAGTTGTGCCTTCCATTTCAGGTGAATGAGGTTTTAGAAATACTCAAATTGGTTAATACAACTAAAATTCGGTAGTAGCAACTTGTATTTAGTAAAGCCTATTTTTAATCTATCAGTAACATCGACAAATAATTCTGATGTTTGACAATTATGAATTCTAATCAAAATATAGACTTTATCATGGAATTTCCAATGCCTGAATTGATTTCCAACTAATCTTTTCCCTGTGTTTGTATTAAAGAAGTATTCAACACACAAAATAACTTAAGGGCCCTGCAGAAAACAGATTTTTCTTTCTCTTGCTCCAGCTGATTTATTTGGACATTGTTGTTTTATAGTTTGACAAGTTTTGGTGGTACTTTGAAATCACAGTGTTGCCAGAAGGTGTCAAAGAAAATGTGCTAAATAGTCAGACAAAGAAGCATAGTGAAAAAAAGAAGCTAATTAATTTAAAGTTAACAAATAAATGTTCTTCAAAGATTTTTGTTTTGTGCCCGTTTTTGATTATCATTGCACAGTACAACACATGGTTTCGGGACTCAATTCAGAGAATTCCACGTGAAATTATCCCCGAAAATAAGATCTTCTGCATCATTCGTTTTATCAAGTTGGCTCCATTAATAACACTGTGTGAAATTTTTTAAGTCATGGAAATATAACCATATACGGACACCACTACGTGACAAAAGAGCAAAAAATAAAGACCCGTGTCTCCCAGTTTTGCCCAAAGTCATGCATTTTTTTTTATGGACCCCAAAGATTTGGGGCCTCGGTGTCATTTTTGGAAAAAAAACTGATCATTTTGTCAGGCTCATATCTTGCAAACCGTTCGGAATTTGGATTTACTCTCTGAGCTCTTGTCATAAAGGTTGAACGATTCACGGACAATTCGTAGAAAAGCAATTCGTAGAAAAGCAATTCGTAGAAAAGCAATTCGTAGAAAAGCAATTCGTAGAAAAGTAATTCGTAGAAAAGCAATTCGTAGAAAAGCAATTCGAAGAAAAGCAATTCGTAGAAAAGCAATTCGTAGAAAACTTATTCGTAGAAAAAAATAATGGGCGGAGGGTTTTTTAAGGCGCGCGCTCATTTACAATTACAATTTATTTTGTGTTTTTCTACTCTTTTGTTTAATTCTCATTTGCTTATTTGGTTGTCTTTATTTGCTTCTTTGATCTTTGTATACTTTCAGTATTGATATGACAATACTGGCTGTTTGGTCACCCTATTTCTCACTCCTGTACATATATCTATTAAGTCTTACTCACTTCTCTGCTCTATAAATTCTTACCCACTCATTCTCATTTCTCTGCTTTACAAACTCTTACCAAACCACTTTTCCCTTTTTGAACAATAAACCAGTGTCGAATTATTTTCTTTCTACTTACAAAAATTATATAAAAAAATAAAAACAAATAAAAAAAAAGATTAAAAAAAAAAAATAAAAAAAAAATGGAGCCATATTCCCAACACGTTCCCGCCGTTGGCTCTGAGTTACGCTGAGATTGGGTACCTATCATTTTATAAGAACGAGAATTTTTTTTAGTATTATTTTATACGAATTTCCCGGATAATTGGTTTTCTATGAATAGCTTTTCTACGAATTGTATTTCTACGAGTTGCTTTTCTACGAATTAGCCAAATTAGCTTTTCTATGAATCGTTTTTCTACGAATTGTTCAAAATTGCTTTTCTACGAATTATTTTTCTACGAATTATTTTCCTACGAATTATTTTTCTACGAATTATTTTTCTACGAATTGCTTTTCTACGAATTGTCCGTACACCAGGTTGAACATATAAAACCAAAGATCATAATTGCAAAAAACTTTAAAAAAATCGATTTTGTTCCCCTGTTCAGGTCCATAGGTAGCAAACCGTTCAAAATTCAATCAACTAAACAACTTTCTAGAATATATGAACTTCCAAGGAATGATTCTTAGGTAGCCGCAAAAGTGAAAAATTTCCCGAAAATTTTTTTTGATTTCATTTCTTTTTTCTTTACTTCAACATTGAGATACTATGCTATCTATTACACAAATAATAAAAAAAAAATATTCGTATTATGTATATAATGTTGATGGCCCTGGACTTGCAAATCGCAATCTCTTAAGTTGTGGATCCAAATCGTCGTCCGAATCTGACTATGATTCAGAACTTATGGTGTCCACAGGCACGTTGCTTCCAGACTCCCCTCTATCATCGGCTTTTCCTTCTTCAAATACTTCATTAACATCATACAGGGCGATTTTGTGACTGCACCAACATACCTGAAGTGAATTAGAAAAGAAATCATTAAAGGAATGCAAAACAATGCATCAATAAAACTGATATTACCTCTGCAAGCTATGCGTCGAATTTTTTTGCCTTCGACCCGTTTTTCCATGGGCATTGTGGTTTGGTGAAACCGTTGTTCTTGCTCGTCGGATTCGGTAGGGAGTTGTTTGATAAAATCGTCAGAATGAAAATGAAGAAAATGCAGCTTTACTGTCATCGATGTGCCGATTTTCTCAAAATAATACAGCATTTCTTTCACCTATTCTCTTGCTTCCGGTTCCGCGTCTCGATCCCCTCCTAAGACTCTTGTGCATACACGCTGAAGGTAAATCCATGCCATTGAATGAGTTACAGTTGCTCTTGAATAGCTTTCTAATGTCAGTGCCATTAAATGAAGACATAGTGTAAATAGTACAATGAGGTGAACAAAAATTCGTTTTAAATTTACTACAATACCTTTTTTAATTCTGTCAGCGCTACGCTTTAGGAAAACGCTTTTCAAATAGTCGAATGCGTTTGGACAATTTACAACGGCCACTTCGATGAATTTTCTAACAATTCCCAATTTTATGTGTAGCGGTGGCAGCAAGATGTCTTGAGCATTATCAATTAAAGGTGCATTCCTCTTGGTCTCCGTGGTTCAGAGGTGAGCGCGAATCCCAATTACAAAGAAAACAAAAGAATTTTGGAAAGCCGCCCTTATCGATGATCCCTTGCAAAATGTTGATGACCTTCAAATCACAGCAAATCTTCCATTTATTTTCGTAGTATTGGATTTTTTTCATTATATCTTTCAATGTTTAATAGTTTGTTTTCATGTTAATACCCATTGCTAGCGGAATGGACACATGCAACAGGACTGCTTTCAAGCTTGAAACAGAACCATCACTAAATAATCTCCACTCACTAGCGATGAAGTTCATTCCCACTTTTACCACCAAAGCTTTTACATCGTTGAAGTAAGCGAACCAATTGTCATCATTTAGAGTGTAGAGCATCTGAAATTTAGCTTGCCGTTTGCGGTACGATTAGCATGCGTGAGTTTTCTTTGCTTTAAATCGCTGGCAAATCATGGCAAGTCGCTGCGATATTCCCAGTATGGCCACAATGAAATCCATTTCCATTTGTGTTATTAGTTGTGGTCCATCTCTTCCCTGTTGTGGCTCATACAATTTTTAGGTGCAAGCACTGGTAGTGTGGCTGCAACAGTTGCTTTATAAATTTTGTTCTTCTCAACATGTCGATTTAGACGACATATGTAATTTAAGTCCCCCGACAGAAGAGAAAGATGATGATGCCAAAGACATATTCTATGAGCTCCTAGAGGAAACGTATGACCGCTGCCCTGGCCATGACATTAAGATTGTACTATGAGATTTTAATGCTAAAGTAGGCAGGGAGAATGTGTTTCATCCAACTATTGGAAATTTCAGTCTACATGCGGACAGTTCCGAAAACGGTATGAGACTGATTGACTTTGCTGCGACAAAAAACATGGTCATTAGTGGTACAGATTCCAGCATAAAGACATCCACAAGGTTACTTGGGTATCCCCTGATCAAAGAACGCAGAACCAAATTGATCACGTGGTAATTGATGGAAGGCACTCATCCAGTGTAATGGACTTACGAGTGATGAGAAGAGCTAACATCGATTGTGATTACTACCTGGTAGCAGCAAAGGTTCGCACAAGATTAAGTAGAGCGAAAATCGTACGAAACCAGACGCAGAGGAAGCTGGTCATCGGAAAGCTGCAATTACCAGAGGTAACCACAGCCTACTCAAAGAAGCTCTCAAAACTTTTGACACAGAACCCGGCCCCTCCCGATAACGATCCTGAAGCGCAGTGGAAACCCATTTCCGACTCTATAAAAACTGCCGCAACAACCGTACTTGGTTTTGAAAAGCCTCTTCGCAACAAACCATGGTACGATGCTATAATGATGGTGAATAGATGCTGCACGCATGGCAATGCTTCAGTCAACTGCAACGCGAGCTGCGACTGAGCGGAATAGGGAGAAAAGAAAGGAGACGTAAGAAACGGCAGTGGAGAAAGCGCGAGAGTGAGAAAATTGAGACATACAGAAGGAAGAACGAAGCCCGAAAGTTCTACCAAAAAGTCAAAAACGGAACTAGTAGACATCTAATCGTAGATGTGCAGAGTATGTTGGAAATATGGAGAGATCATTTCTCTGCGCTATTGGTACCTGAGATACCCAATGACGAGACAATCGATCTAAATTTGGACGACGACATCGATTGCCGCCCTCCTAACCAAGACGAGGTCAGAACAGCTATTGCCCGGCTTAATAACAATAAAGCCGCAGGAGCCGATGGATTACCGGCGGAGCTGTTTAAGGCTGGCGCCGATGAGCTGATAAGGTGCATGCATCAGCTCATTAGCAAAATTTGGTTAGATGAATGCATGCCCGACGATTGAAGTCTCAGTGTACTATGTCCCATATTTAAAAAAGGTGACCCGAGTCTCTATGCCAACTACCGTGGAATAAGCCTTTTGTCCATAGCATATGAGGTTCTATCAAGCATAATGTGCGAAAGACTAAAACCGATTATCGCTGACCTGATTGGACCATACCAGTGTGGCTTTAGGCCTGGAAAATCGACAACCGACCAGATTTTCACGCTACGCCAAATCCTGGAAAAGACCCGCGAAAAACAAATCGATACCTATCATCTATTAGTCGATTATAAGGCGGCCTTCTATAGCCCGATACGGGGGAAACTCTGGAAAACTCTTGCAGGATGACCCTGACGAACACCAAATCCGCAGTGAAAGTTGGTAAGGATCTTACCGAACCTTTCGAAAGTAAGCGAGGCATCAGACAAGGTGGCACCCTATCGTGCGATCTCTTTAACATCTAAATAGGCTTTATTCTCAGAAAAGCAAAAGTCACATGCTGCTCGCGTATGCTGATGATATAGATATCATTGGACGCACAGTTAGAGAAGTTACTGCGGTGTTTTCGAGAATTGAGAAGGAGTCAGGAAGAGTGGGTCTGACGGTAAATGAGGACAAGACAAAATTAATGGTTTCAACGAGCAGGGATTCCACGCGATTAGACCAAAGAGAGAACGTTGATAACCGTTAAAATTTCGAGGTGGTATACGAATTTATATACCTCGGATCTGCCGTAAACAAAAGCAACAGCGTCAGCCTTGAGATCAAGCGGAGAATTAACCTTGCGAATAGATGTTATTTTGGGCTAAGCAAGCACTTTAGAGATAATGCCCTCTCTCGAATAACAAAAGTCCAACTATGCCAGACTCTCATACAACCTGTCTTGCTGTATGGCGCAGAATCCTGGGTATTATCGCAAGCAGACGAAACATCTGTAGGAGTCTTCGAGAGAAAAATACTCCGAAAAATTTATGGCCCTATAGTGCACAACGGCGAGTATAGGCGACGCATGAACCATGAGCTGTATGAGCTATATCACGACATTGACATAGTTAAGCGAATCAAAATAACACGGTTGCGCTGGCTAGGCCATGTCAGTAGAATCGATGAAGACGAACCAGCACGATGGGGTTTCGAAACCGAACTCGAAGGAAGACGAAAAATAGGAAGACCAAGACTCCGCTGGAAGGATCAGGTTGACGAATCCCAGAGTACACTTGGTATTGCCAACTGGAGAGATAAGGCAAAAGATCGAAGTGGTTGGCGAAATATGTTATCTTCGTTTTGTAAGGTCCCTGACCCTTCGGGGTTGTTCGTGACCGGATAAGTAAGTATTCTAAAAGTAAATGCAGTCGATATAGAGCAAATTCAAAGCCAATTTGCAGATCAAAAAAAAAGAAGAGCAAAGAAGGCGATATCAAAAAGTAATACAAAAGTTTCCACCGTTTGAGGAAAAAGTATTAGGACAAACAAAGCTGGAGAAACACACTGTAAAGCTGGTAGAGGGTACCAATTCCGTGAAGGATAAACATCATCCCATTTCCCCAGCTATGCAGGAGTTAGTGTACAAAGAGATCGATAACATGCTAAGTCTGAATGTTATTGAGGAGAGTGAAGGCGCCTGGAGCAACAGAACCACACTAGTACGAAAACCAGATTTTGTTTGGATGCACATAAGCTAAATGCGGTGACGATCAAAGACGCTTATCCTCTCCAAAATATCGACGGAATATTAAGTCGAATTGATCAAACTCAGTGTCGACTTGAAACACCCCTTTTGGCAAATCGAGCTGGATGAAGAGTCAACGCCGTACACGGCGTTCACAGTCATTTGAATTGTGTAACGCTGCGAAACAACAAGACAAGGTGATGCCAGCTCGATTGAAATCCAATATTTTCGTGTATTTAGACGATCTGCTGATTATCGGCGATGATTTCGAGAAACACACGCATCTGCTTGAGCAAGTGGTAGAGTGCTTACAAAAGGCGAATCTAACGATTGGACCAAAGAAAAATATGTTCTGCTACAAAGAGCTTAAGTATTTACGATTTGTCATCGGTGGGGGAATTCTTAAAACAGATAACGAAAAAGTGGTCACGATACAAAGGATAAAGCTGCCGAAGAATCCTAGAGAGGTTAGAAGCTTCTTAGACACCGCGGGATGGTACCGTAGGTTTATTAAGAATTTCGCCACAGTGTCAGCTGCCCTCACAGACACGTTAAAAAAGAATGAGAAGTTTGCAATGCAACCAGCAGCCATTGAAGCTTTCGCAAGCTTGAAGTATGACCTGACAACCGCGCCCGTACTAAAGCACCCTGACTTTTCAAAACAATTCTACATACAATGCGATGCATCAGTTGTAGGAATGGGAGCCGTACTTTATGAAAAAGTCGAAGAAGAAGAGGAAACCCTATAGCTTTCTATACACAAAAGTTAAATAGCTGTCAAAGAAACTATAGTGTGACAGAAAGAGTGTCTGGCGGCGGTGATGGACATAAAGAGATTCCGACCATATGTGAAGTTAATGAAATGCACTGTCATCACCCACCATGCCAGCTTAAAATAGTTGATGAGTTTGAAAGATTTGAGTGGACGTTTAGCACGGTGGCCATTACAACTACAGACGTATGATTTTGAAATAGAGCACCGTAAAGGTAGATATGCTCTCTAGAGCGCCTGTAGTTGAAGAAATTCAAAGCGATGACCAAATCTTCGATTTTGAGACTGCGCAGTTCGAAAGCGTAGAATATAAATCCTTGATGGAAAATATCGAAAAGAATAAAGAAAGGCTACCAGATGTAATGGTTAAAAATGGTTTCTATACCACACTTGCTCATCGAAAAGGCCCACAACGAGACGACGTCTGCTCATGGAGGAATAGGAAAAACTTTACATCGGCTGAGGCTACTTTATTATTGGCCAAAATTGGCATCCCAGTTCCGGCAATATGTTTCAAATTGTCGAATATGCAAGCAAACCAAATCAACTAACCAGCACATGCAACCCTCGATAGGAGAAGAAGTCATAACTGAACGTCCGTTTCAAAAATTATACATCGACTTCTTAGGAAAGTAACCAAGATCAAAATTAGGAAATGCATATATCTTTATCGTGATGGACAATTTCTCCAAATTTGTGTTTCTTAAGCCCATGAAAGAAGCCACAACCAGTAATGTTTTGAAGTTGAATGACGTTATACCGGATTCCCTTACTGCATATTGAGTTTGAATTGAGAAAAATATCTCGCACCCTAATTGCAAAAGGATAGTTAGGCTGTTAAAACCCGAAAACGAAACCCGGGTTCACGTTCAGAATTCCAACTTCCATGGCTATTAAATATTTATTGAATATAACTGTTCATATATTTATACTATATACAGGGTGATTCAGGAAGTTCCGGACCAATTTCTCTAGCGTATTCCTTGGCTCATTTCATGAAGAAAAGTCCACTAGGACCATGTCCGAAAATGCAAGGGTGCGAAATGGCAGCGGGTTCAAAAATTTCGGATTGGTGGTCGGAGGGTAGTAGGGTAAAGTTGCTAACTTCTGAACCAGTGGTCGGATTTTGAGTGAACTAAAGTGGAAAAGATGAGTGAACTAAACGTGGCGGATGTGGTTCGCAAACGGCTGCAATTGTGTTTAGTAGAAAATGGGAACCACATTGAAAACTTCCTTTAACATCAAATGCTTTTTTTTCCTTATGTGTTTGATTCTTCAGCCAAAAATTTCAATAAAATAAAATCTTAAACGTGTTAATTTACAAAAGCAAATAAATGTGTGCTGTTATTTCGCTTCCAGAAACAAAAACAAAAATTTTTGCATTTCAGTAAAATGGTCATAACTTTAGAACGGTAAGACCCCTGGGCTTCGTTTAGGCCATTTTGGAAAGGTAAGAGGTAAAACAGAAACAGAAAAAAAACATAAGTCTGGCTGAGAAAATTGAGGTTATGTGAATTTTTTTTCCGTTTTTTCCCAAAGCTCTGTATCTCGGCGATTTGACTTTTTTCTACTTTTTTTTATTGATTCTGAAAGGCTTACGGACCTTTCCAACAAGCCCAAAAACAAAAAATCCGACCACTGGCTCAGAAGTTAGCAACTTTACCCTACTACCCTCCGACCACCAATCCGAAAATTTTGAACCCGCTGCCATTTCGCACCCTTGCATTTTCGGACATGGTCCTAGTGGACTTTTCTTCATGAAATGAGCCAAGGAATACGCTGGGGAAATTTGTCCGGAACTTCATGAATCACCCTGTATTATATATTATTATTATTTTATTTTGGACTTCCTGCACAACAAGATTGAATCTTATAATTAAAGTACAGGATTTTATATAGTTAAACAGTTTGATCAGTCCCAAAGCTAGTTGTCTAAGAAATTAGAATTATATAATCCAAAAATTTTTAGAGAAAATTAATTATTTAAAAATTAAATATAATTTAGATATGTATTATGACAATGATGGTAAAGAAACAAAAGAAATATAACAAAACAATATTGGAACTATAATTAAAGTTAAAGAAAAAAAAATACAAAAAGAAATAGAAAGTTTAAAGAAATTTTATCTTATATTATTTTTCAAATATTTTTGAAATGATTGAAAATTTGTTTTTTAAATAGGTTAGCGTTGCTGATTAATTGAAGGTTATGTGGTGGTGAATTCCAAAGACGTATGGAGTGAACGAAGAATTGCCATTTGGAAACGTAAGACCCCTGAGCCATAGGTATCAGGATATTTCCTCTATTAGACCTAGTAAAACGAAGTTTGACAAATAAATATGTTGGGTTTCTACTGTATATAATTTTATGAAGGAACAAAAGTGAATTTATATTAAAATATGTCTCAAACGATACTCCATAAATAACTTTTTTGGAACGTGATACAGAGTCAAATCTCTTCAACCCGTATATATACCTGAAAACATTATTAAATACAACATTTAATTTCCTCATACTTTTTGAGTCTGAATAAGAAAAAAGTTCCGAGCCATAAATTAGTCCAGGTAATAAATAAGTTTTCGCCAGCAGTACTCTTATATGGAATGGGGTGAAGGATTGGGTAGACCATAAGGCTCTGAGCTTTGAATACGTTTGTCCGATTGCTATGTTAATGTGGTTCGACCACGTAAGTGTTCTATTGAAAGTTCCTCCTAAAATTTTTAGCCTGAGACACAATTTCAATTTTTTCGCCATTAATCATAATATTCCAATTAGCGTCAATTGATGATGGTCTATTACGAATAACAAGACATTTTGTCTTCAAGGGATTAAGGCATAGACCGTTTGCAGTTGCCCAGTTATAAACACTAGCCAGGTCACTGTTCAATCTTACAATGCATTCATCTACAGAATGTAAACTTGAGTTTCATGCATAAAGTAGAATGTTCGACGGAACGGAAACAGTAATCTTAAAAACCTGGGATCCATGTTGTCAGGTCCTGTGGCGTTTGAATTAACAAGTGATAAACAAGTAACAAATCCTGCCTGATTGACGCAGGCAAATTCAAACTGAGAAGCATTGTTGTCGGTTCCATTTTGAAAGTTATACAAATTGTTTGATGTTGAAATTAAGGGAATATTAGTGAATTTATTATTAAGTGTGTTCGCATCGGCCTGACAATTTTTGTTTTGTTTATTTTTACCTATCACAATTTCATGTATTGTTCTCCACTTTTGTCCTGCGTCTATAGCGGAACTGAATTTTTTTGAATAGTAAACTGATTTCGCGAGTTTAATCTTCCTGTTTACGTCTCTCCTAGCAGCACGAAATTCATCACGAAGTCCAATGGTTTTGAATCGCTTCCACCGATAATATGTTATATCCCTTCTAATAGTCGCGTATTTTATTTTGTTACAAAACCAAGGTTTGGAATTCGATTTGAAATGTTTTGTCCTTATGGATACTATAGTGTTATAGAGGGCTCTTATATTGTCATGCAGATATGATAACTGATCGTCGACTAAAGGAATGCTATAAATTTGATCCCAATCAATTTCATAAAATGTTTCTTCCAATAATCTGTCATTCAAATTATTGTAGTCTCTGTATGAATACGTATTGTCAGGCTCCGGAATGCTAAAGTTGTACACAAGAAAAATTAAATCGTGCTTAGAGAAACACGAGGCTGCCAATTGTTCATACAACAAAACGATAGACGAGTTGGAAACAAAAAATAGGTCTAAGAGTGTACTGCTACTTTGTGTGTAATGTGTTGAAATTGCAGAATTTGTCGGCAAAAGACCTAATGATAACATGCTATCCGTTAGGAGAGACTCAGATAGAACGTTTGAGTTAAAATCACCCGCAATTATAACGTCATCGTATGTGAAAGTAAATGCTTCCAAAATATTTAAAAATTCATCGATTTCAATATTCCTATTCGGTCTAGAAACACAACCGATCAGTAGTTTTTTATTCAAAGAACAGACTTCAATTAAAATATGTTGAATCGAATCATTTAATGCCGATTTAATGCACATTTTCGAATGATGCCGGTTGTTCACGTAGATAGCAACACCTCCGCCAACACGTTTGCTATCAGCCCTATAAAGGTAATATCCATTAAGACTTACCAAGGAATCAGGTGTATCATCACGAAACCAAGTCTCAGAAACACAAATCACATCAACGCCAGAGTCCTCGAATGTAAATCTAAATTCATCCAATTTATTACTTAAACTTTGTGCATTGATGTGACAAATCTTCAGTCCATCTTTTTGTTTTGATAATATTTTCAACATTGTGAATGTTCCGTCCTTGGAAAACATATCTGTAGTTAAATTACTACTCATAAAAAATTAAAAATTTACTGTGAACGAACCTAACGGCAACGCTAACTAAATGATGGTAGTGTAGTTTGTAAGATTTAAAATTATAGTAAAAGATTATGAAAAAAGAGATACTTGAAATTGAAGAATATAAAAAGATTGATGAAAGTAATTTGGACGATTTTGTAATATTGTAGATGTTTTTGTAGAAGTTTTTATGTAGAAGTTTTTAAAAAACAGAACCGGCTGCATACGAGTGCTGTTGTGGGTGTTCATTGTCTTCTGGGCGAAATCGATCGAGGATATCGATGTGCTCGATGTAAATTGGTTCGTCGTTGGCAGCACGTTTGACGAAAACGAGTCCTTTGTATGTATAGGCTGAGTAGAGAAATTTCTTCTTCTTTAGTCGAATAGCCTTCTGGAGAATTGAGTAGTTTGAGTTTGACAGATTTTCGTTGATGTAAAAAGTGGTTTTAGAAGTTAATCCTAATATATCCAACGTCAAAGTACTGTTACGATTTTTCTTAAAGACTGCAAGATTTTTTAAAACAAAGTTTTTGTCATACGGTGACATCATCTTTGCTATAATAACGCCATCCGAAGAATATTGGTTTTTAGTGTTATTCCTATTATGTAGGCGATATATGGATTTCAATTTAGGTGTTGATATGTTTATATTCCTACATATTTTATCAAACATATCGACTAAATTTTCACCCTGATCATACGGAATACCATTTAGGCGTAAATCGAAAGCAACCAACGAATTTTCTTGCCTTAGAGGCTGTATATTCAGTTCCCTAACTTCAGCTATAAGGTTTATTACCTCGTCAGACATGGCAACCCCGTTTGATATGTTATTGTCTGTTTCTACTTTGTTCACTATATCAGCCACACTCATGATACACCAATACCTCGCTTTGCGACGTTTCATTTTGCGACATTTCGCATTGCAAATTTCACATTGCGACGTATAAAGAAAATTCAATATGTCGGTTTGTTTGTTGTTAATCACTCTAACATGTATGTATGTATGTACATACATACAAAAAACGTGTGATATCTATGTCGAGAGCGGTATGAGTTCGATATGGTTGATGTTCGAAAGTGGTGAAACGTTTCGTGCAACCACTAAAAATGAAAGACGGTAATAAATAGGGGAATCCCATATTTTGATGTTCGTTAACAATTCAATGTGAGAAATTTACGTTTCATTTTCAGTTTGATGAAAGTTCTCGAAACGACAAGTGTTATTTTTGTAGGTAGTGAAAAATAAAATTTATAACATAAGCAAATTTTTTATTTTGGAATCTGCGTAAGCTTCAACTGGTCGTCTTAATTTTTTTATTCGGTAGGATAGTAATCATGAGTGGAAAAGTTAAAAAAAAAGAAACCGAGACAGGCAATAACGCTGGAAACTAAATTAAACATATTAAGGCGTTTTGAAGCAGGAGAGCGACCTGTTAATATAGCTAAAGCACTTGGACTAGCAGAATCAACCGTAAAAACAACAAGAGATCGTGACGGCAGTAAAATTAAAGAAATCGTAGCAGCTGCTTCTGTCTCAGATGCGAAAAAAATAACACGCGCAAGAGACTTTCTGTTAGTGAAAATGGAATCCTTACTTTCTATATGGATTAAAAAACAAAACCATGACCAAGTTCCACTAACTAAGAGCATAATTCAAGAAAAAGCTAAAAAAATTGTATGAAGATATAGAAAAAAAATCATGCTCTAATAATTTGGAACACGGCATCGCTGATGAAAGGCAACAAAAGTTTTTAGCGAGTCGAGGCTGGTTTGAAAGATTTAAAGCACGGTACAACCTTCATAATGTAAAACTAAAAGGTGAAGCAGCTAGTGCAGATAGTGTTGCAGCTGCAAAATTCCCAGATGTTTTAAAAGCCATTATCCATAGCGAAGGACTTACTTCTCAGCAAGTTTTCAACGTTGATGAGACGGGATTGTTTTGGAAAAGGCTCCCGAGCAGAACTTATATTTCTAAAGCAGAAAATTCTGTTCCAGGACGTATGCCAATCAAAAATAGGCTCACTCTTCTGCTGGGCGGAAACGCTGAAGGAGATTTCAAATTTCTTATTCATACTGCAGAAAATCCTAGAGCAATGAAAGGCGTTAACAAAAAAAATCTACCCGTACATTGGCGATCAAACAAAAAAACGTGGATGACGTCTGAAATGTTTAAAAACTGGATTTGTGAATGTGCTTTCCTGAAATAAACCCCTATTGCTCTAAAGAAAACTTGGATTTTAAGGCTTTGATCATCGATGATAATGCCCCCAGTCATCCTATTTACATTGATGATTTGTCAGACAATCTGAAATTTTTATTTATGCCACCAAACACCACTTCACTCATCCAACCAATGGATCAATGGGTAATTTCAGTGTTTAAAAGCCACTATCTTAGAAGAACAGTCAAACAGCTTATAATCGCTATTGCTGATTCTGAAAAAAATAGCACTACTATTCCAGAATTTTGGAAAACATTTAATGTACTGGATGCAATCAACAACATTTCAGAATCGTGGAATGAAGTTATACCCTCTTGTATGAATGGTGTATGGCGGAAAATATGGCCAGAATGTGTTCATAAAAACCTTGACTCTAGTCATATTGCAGATCTTGTTGACACATCTGCAGTTTGTACAGAAATTGTAAATCTGGCAAAGGAAAATGAATTTGAGGGAATGGACGAAGATGGTGTGAAAGAGATTATTACAGCACAGAATGGAGGTATAAGCAATAGTGATTTAATAGATTTCGATATTGAATTGGCGTATAAAGACAGTCCAACAGAAAATTTAATTTTAATTCTAACATCAAAACAAATTAGCAAAGTAATGGCCCTACTTGACGAATCAGCTTCTATTTTTATACAAAATGACCCTGACGAAGAAAGAAGTTCAAAAGTGGCACGATCCTTAACTGATTGCGTAAGTTCCTACAAGGAGATTTACTTGCAACAAAAAACGAAAACGTACCAGCAAACTTTGGAAAAATATTTGCTGCCATTAGCATCTACATCTACACATCCAACAACTGCTGCATCATCCGATACAGAATCTCCAATAACGCTAGATTCTGATTCTTCATAATCATTAAATCTGAATTTTCAATTTTTTTTTTAGTTTTAATGATTTTTTTTTTGTTTGAATTGCTATATTTTTTAATTTTAATGAATTAGTTTTTTTTAATAAAAAAAAAAAACTATTGAAATATGTTAATTTTTATTTTATTTTTAATAATTCCTTTAATTTTTTAAGTCTTTATTTTTTATAATATAAAATAAATTTATAAAAAACTAAAAATTACTTTGTTTTTGGTAAAATAATCGATTAGATTTAGAATTGGAACGTATCTTTAATATTTCAGTGCAATTCCATACAAAAAGTTTCTTCGAATTGCGACGTTTTGCTTGCGACGAATTTTTTTGGAACCAATTATCGTCACAAAGCGAGGTATTGGTGTATATTCACTGGTGGTTTTTGTTCAAAGAAAATGGTATATAAAAAAATCTCACCAATTGTGTTTTATTTTCTGAAAAATATTGATCCTTTTTATTAGCAAAACCAATTTCCTAAAAGTGAGTCTTCTAATAAACCGAAACCCGGTTACAAGAAGGTAGTTCTATTTTTTTTGTTTGAATGTCCTAGTCATAACTCAAAATTGCCAGTTTTTCATGGCTTGTCTCGTTGAAACCCCGGAGCCAGGGACAATTTCTATCCGCTGTGGAAATCCGTACTCGTTTTTTTCCTTTTCTTGTGTCAGGAAAATAAATGAATGAATCCATAATGCGTATGTCTCTTATTGAGTATTTTCATATGTATATTTTCATTCATACATATAACGGACTGTAATGAAACATTGCGGAGCAAATCCTGGGATGGAACTAAAACAGCACGGATCGAAAAATTATCAAGTTTCCGTACCGGATTAAAAATATTCATGAAATATGCAGAGCCACATCCATTCACAACTACTTTTAATTTTATTGAAATGATAAAGGTACATACCCGGTAAGATGGTTGTGGTAAACGTGACACATATTAAAGATCCGGCGGTCGTTTTAGCCCCGCTGATGATATGTCTCAGGGTATGAAAGTTCCCTATATCCAGGGCCAGAACATCACGCACATCGGTACTTGGGTCTTATCCTTCAAGTCCCGAAGTTTTGTTGCATGTGTTGCAAGCATATGTATATGGGTTCTAAGAAATAACACCTACCCAGCCCCGGATCTACGATTTTTTCGAACCGGGGCAAAAACTTGATAGTGGCGCCCCCTCCCTTCAATGTTTGAGAAAAACTGTTAAAACTGACAAATGAGCAGCATTTTTTGTGACCATTTGTGAAAATAATAATCCTTTAATAAATTTAAACTTTTTATTATATATAACTTTCATTTATGACATAAAACAGAAACACAGGAAAAATATACAACCAGGAAGGACTACAACTTTACACGGCGTGCTTTCTTTTCTGCGAAAGAATCTATTAGCTCCTCAAAGTCCGACGCATAGGCAGTTATATTTTCAATGGCTAGGATCGCGAGGCCAGATAGACGCTCCTGACTCATTGTTGAACGTAGATAAGTTTTAATTATTTTTAGTTTGCTGAAGCTTCGCTCACAGCTTGCAGATGTTGTTGGTAATGTGCAATAAATTCTTAAAGCTATACTAACATTGGGAAACGCTTCTTTCAAGTCATGCTTGTACAGATGTTGTAACAGGTCGAAGGCACTTGATTTTTCATTAATATCATGCACTAGCTCTTTAAATACGGCAAGTTCCTGGCAAAAACTAACTGCATTCAAGTCTTTCGAATATTTTAAAGCTAGATCGGCTCCTTTTTTTGCAGATCTTCTGTCGACATATTTAAAAAAGCGTGGCCACTGAGGAAGGCGAATTTTTCATGTAGACTCTTTGCACTCTCTACTCTTGCCTCAATTTCTGTTACAATTTTGTCAAACACTACTTTCATATCTTTGAAAAATAGCCTAGTCGGATCTAGCATTCTTATTTCGTCTTCACAGATTTCGTCGTGTTGCTTTTTCTTTTTGGAAATGCGTTTGTTTTTAAGAACCGGCTCAATTTCCAACTTTTCTGATACAGGTGTAGCTTCTTTGATCCAATATTCTACCGGTTTTTCTCTTAATTCTTGCAAGATCTTAACAAGGCCTTGCATTATCGCCACAGAACGCGAAATGATAATATCGTCTTTTTGTATTTCAACGTTCACTCTATTAATCTCTCGAAGAATGTTATCCCAAATTGTCAAGTTGAGGATAAATTTAAAATCCAATACTGCATGCAGCAAATGACCAGCTTCATACTTAGATTCTGCGGCTAGAGAGGATTCTTCAATTTCTTCCAGAGCTTTGACAACTTCCGGTAAATTATTTAATAGCTGTGCAAATATTTCCCCTTCTCATTTGCTCTTTGCTTTTGATAGGTTCATAACCAGTGTTGGCAACTTTCTGAATCAAAAACGCGTCTTTTCCTTAAAAAAAAGTTCTTAAGTTCACAAAATTAAAGTTTCTCTGCAAAATCTTTTATCCAACGTATTTTTTTATAATATTTCATAAAATTTATACATATGATACCAAAAAAATAAATTTTACCAACATTTTTTTAAAATCTCAAATTGCACTAGATTTAGTGCCAAAAGAACTGAGTTGGCATCCCTGTTGATAACAACAAGTGAGGCAAGTAACTGAAACTCAGTTTCTTTTCTTGACTCAAAAAACTTTAAGCAAAGCAACAATTTGTTTGCTTTTGTTCATTTGAAGCATGCAATTCAAACCCTGGCTTCACTTGTTTGATATTTGGAATTCTTGTCTCAAGGATTTGGCGCCCCCAGAAACTGCCGCCCGGGGCAAGTGCCCCCAGTTGCCCCCCCTTAGATCCGGGGCTGCACCTACCACACAGTTTTTTTTACCTAATACACATTTCATTTCATGGGCCAAATTCAAGCTCATGGAACCAATAACACATATGTTGCGAAAGTAGGCCACGGGAGCAAAATACTTTTTATTTATTGAATATAACATGCACCAGCACTGGAACATCATTATTCCCTTTTACTTGTGCATATTAAATGATGAACGGGCAATGAAAATGTTAATTGCAAACTCATGTGCAAGTTTCAGCAACGTCATCTGCATTCATACGCACACCCACACACACGTATTTTCCATCTGCACGCAACATTCACGTTTATACCGAGAAAGGGGTTCTTGCTACACAGCCCTGTGTGACATTCCTGGATGAAGAATTATCCGGATGGATGACGGACGTGCGGGGTTCCACAGTCTCTCGCTCGTTTCATCTATAGTTTTTCGAAAAGATGTTGTGGATGATATGGCCCTGATAATCTGAAAAAGGGAAGAAAATATAGACGGAATAATATGTTGTTGTGAAAGTATTGAAGTGGTAATTGTTATTAAGATAACCATGGTTGCCCACCAAATTGTGTGGTCTAGTCGTAAAGAATTTTTTATTTTATTGTTGAAAGACGATTTGCCAAAGACAGGCGTGTTGAATTTGTGTCAAATAAGGAAATGAATGGCATTGCCAGGCGAAAATCTGAGAATTAGTACTCAGTGAATAGTGACAACATTGACGGATTGAGAGAAAACAATAGTGCGAGATTTATCAACAGTGGGAAGTGGAAACGCCTGAAAAAATGTTTTTATTTACTGTCGTACATACAGATGGCAGCTAAGATGATAAATAAGGAGAACTTATCCTTATGTGAAATTTGGCGGGGCCAGTAGGGATATAAAAGGATGGGAAAGCGAAGAAAGAGTCAAACTAATGTGTGCATTCTGGCGATACGATTCCCAGTTTCGAAAAAAAGAAGTGCAGTGAAGTGAAGTACTGGGTTTTTGAAATCAAAAGAGGAAGTGGAGAAGTTAGTGTAAAGACTGCATGATAAAGAGCCATATGACCTGATTACATACCGTCTTGGGAACTCCAATATATGGCCGCTGGCTGAGTTAGTGTTGTGCTTTGTGATATCGGAAGTAAGTAGAGTGCGGTATGTTTGGTTTGATTAAACGGAGATAAGTGGGTTGTGCTTCGGTTGTGTTGTTTCGTTGTAGGCACTCTGCGGGAGGATTTCAAAATTTAAGTGCTGGTTCTGATATAGTCCGTAGGAAAAGAGGAAATAAATTTGATTAACAAATCCACAGTAATTAAGTGGGAATTAAGGTAACTCCATAGCCATAAATACTTACCGCAAGAAGTCTCCATAAGCATTTAATATTTTTCCGCGGTGAAAAGGAAATCGAGTATTCGTCAGGCTATATGTAAAGATAAATAGATATAAAGAGTAAATATTAAAAATAAGAATAATAAGCAGCACGAATTTTCCAAAAGTTAAAATAAGTTAAGAAGTCGCGGCAGTAAAATTAATAAAGAAATTTAACTTCAGAGAAAAATGTATTAGTATAAGTTTATGTTAGTGATGTTCGATTTAGTTTCATAAGTGTTATTTTTTTTGTGTTGTCAAGATTGCTAATACCAGTTGTGAGAAAGGAGTATAGGATTACCAATAGTGCATAGAAGATAGTGATTAAATCGAGTGAATCTTTTCGATTTATATCATTGTATTCTTTGTGATCTAATAAAGCCAGTTGAAAGGGCGGAATGAAGACGGGCCCCAGGAAATAACACCCCAATTGCAAAATTAAAATGGGCCCCAAACCAATACACAGGTTACAACAACACCAAATGTTGGGGTGTTATTTCGTACATTTGGGGTCCATTTTCGCTTACACTTGGGGGGTGTTTTCATTATGAATGTGGGCCCCAATGATCGTGGACCCCATTATATTTTGGGGAACATTTTCATTTTACTTGGGGTCCGTCTTCATGTTTTGGGG
This sequence comes from Phaonia tiefii, assembly GCA_963931995.1. Taxonomy (NCBI): domain Eukaryota; kingdom Metazoa; phylum Arthropoda; class Insecta; order Diptera; family Muscidae; genus Phaonia; species Phaonia tiefii. The sequence goes on from OZ008369.1 coordinate 131,759,998, forward strand.
TGTTATTTCATAACTAAATTGGGGTGTAATTTCTCGGGGTGCCATTTCGTATGGCTACTATAAAACTTAATGAGAAAACACCCCGTAACAACAAATGAAATTAAGCACCAAATATTACTAAAACTTAAATAAAATTAATTTTTTAATAAACTATATTTTACTGTTTTAGAAAGAAATGAAAAAAATTTGAAAATTTTTATAATAACAAATGAAATTCAAATTTTTTTCATTTCTTTCTAAAACAGTAAAATATTATTTATTAAAAAATTACTTTTATTTACGTTTTAGTAATATTTGGTGCTTAATATCATTTGTTGTTATAGGGTGTTTTCTCATTAAGTTTTATAGTAGCCATACGAAATGGCACCCCGAGAAATTACACCCCAATTTAGTTATGAAATAACACCCCAAAACATGAAGACGGACCCCAAGTAAAATGAAAATGTTCCCCACAAAATAATTGGGGTTCACTTTCATTGGGGCCCACATTCATAATGAAAACACCCCCCAAGTGTAAGCGAAAATGGACCCCAAATGTACGACATAACAACCCAACATTTCGTGTTGTGGTAACCTGTGTATTGGTTTGGGCCCATTTTCATTTTGCAATTGGGGTGTTATTTCCTGGGGCCCGTCCTCATTCCGCCCTTTCAACTGGCCTTATTAGATCACAAAGCATACAATGATCTTCATCCAAAAGATACACTCGATTTAATCACTATCTTCTATGCACTATTGGTAATCCTACACTCCTTTCTCACAACTGGTATTAACAATCTTGACAACACAAAAAAATAACACTTATGAAACTAAATCGAACATCACTAACCTAAACTTATACTAATACATTTTTCTCTGAAGTTAAATTTCTTTATTAATTTAACTGCCGCGACTTCTTAACTTCTTTTAACGTGTGGAAAATTCGTGCTGCTTATTATTCTTATTTTTTAATATTTACTCTTTATGTCTATTTATCTTTACATATAGCCAGACGAATACTCGGTTTCCTTTTCACCGCGGAAAAATATTAAATGCTTTGGAGACTTCTTGCGGTAAGTATTTATGGCTACGGAGTTACCTTAATTCCCACTTAATTACTGTGGATTTGTTAATGAAATTTATTTCCTCTTTTGCAGTTTTTATGGTATTGGATGTAAAACTTCTCAGGGACGAATCGAAGGATCTCGTCTGACCCCACGTTCTTGGAGTTGATTTTTCGGTCGTCTCGTAAAAACCTCTGCTGGCCCCAGTTTGCCCTACGGACTATATCAGAATCAGCACTTAAATTTTGGAATCCTCCCGCAGAGTGCGGCACTCTACTTACCGCAGAGTACAGCACTCTACTTACTTCCGATATCACAAAGCACAACACTAACTCAGCCAGCGGCCATATATTGGAGTTCCCAAGACGGTATGTAATCAGGTCATATGGCTCTTTATCATGCAGTCTTTACACTAACTTCTCCACTTCCTCTTTTGATTTCAAAAACCCAGTACTTCACTTCACTGCACTTCTTTTTTTCGAAACTGGGAATCGTATCGCCAGAATGCACACATTAGTTTGACTCTTTCTTCGCTTTCCCATCCTTTTATATCCCTACTGGCCCCGCCAAATTTCACATAAGGATAAGTTCTCCTTATTTATCATCTTAGCTGCCATCTGTATGTACGACAGTAAATAAAAACATTTTTTCTGGCGTTTCCACTTCCCACTGTTGATAAATCTCGCACTATTGTTTTCTCTCAATCCGTCAATGTTGTCACTATTCACTGAGTACTAATTCTCAGATTTTCGCCTGGCAATGCCATTCATTTCCTTATTTGACACAAATTCAACACGCCTGTCTTTGGCAAATCGTCTTTCAACAATAAAATAAAAAATTCTTTACGACTAGACCACACAATTTGGTGGGCAACCATGGTAATCTTAATAACAATTACCACTTCAATACTTTCACAACAACATATTATTCCGTCTATATTTTCTTCCCTTTTTCAGATTATCAGGGCCATATCATCCACAACATCTTTTCGAAAAACTATAGATGAAACGAGCGAGAGACTGTGGAACCCCGCACGTCCGTCATCCATCCGGATAATTCTTCATCCAGGAATGTCACACAGGGCTGTGTAGCAAGCACCCCTTTCTCGGTATAACCGTGAATGTTGCGTGCAGATGGAAAATACGTGTGTGGGGGTGTGCGTATGAATGCAGATGACGTTGCTGAAACTTGCACATGAGTTTGCAATTAACATTTTCATTGCCCGTTCATCATTTAATATGCACAAGTAAAAGGGAATAATGATGTTGCAGTGCAATAGCCATACGCATATGGATTCATTCATTTATTTTCCTAACACAAGAAAAGGAAAAAAACGATTACGGATTTCCACAGCGGACAGAAATTGTTCTTGGCCTCGGGGTTTCAACGAGACAAGCCATGAAGAACAGGCAATTTGGAGTTATGACTACACTGAAAGAAAAACGCTTCGTCGCATGGATGAAACATTTTCGTTAATGTTTTTACGATGATATAGTGAAAAATGTAGTATATCCGACAATTTGGTAGTCGCTGCAACGAAAACTTTCATAGTTGACTTCTTTGACAATTTTTCATTTCGTTGCTGTAACAACTTACTTTTTGTCCCTGCAACAATTTTATTTAATTTGATTTTTGTAGAAAAATGGGTTGAAAATTAAAAAAAAAGTAAAGGCACGAGTTTTAAACTACTGATACTTGGTTTATCTCTTACTTTATATAGTTTATATTTTTTATATATTTATTTTGGAGGTTTGTCAACATTTATAGTTGACGAAACAATTTCGTTATTGTAACGAAACAAATTTTTGCGATGGTATAGAACGGTGGTAGGCAAAACCGACCGCACGCACCCAATTTATTATGTACTTGTGTGCGGTCGCAAACAGAAGCCATTTCGCTGTCGAATTGTGCACAACGCATAATTAAACCTAGTTGTTGTGTACATGTGAATTGCCGATCGTGCGTGTGTGAAAAATACGATTACATATTGTCTGCCTCGGGAGGCAATGGGTTGGTTAACACTTGTATAGAGAGAGAAGCAGTCGAAAAAATGAGCGAGCGTAAAAAAGAGGTCAGCAAGAGAAAATGGTGAGCGTAAGTGGTAAGTTCCGAAATTTGGAGTCAGTGCCTCAACTTTAAGAGCGCTACGATTCGGATTTTCATCGGAAAATCATCTTCAGCGATGAGGCTCATTTCTGGCTGAATGGCTTCGTCAATAAGCAAAATATGCGTTATTGGTCAGACAGCAATCCATACGTAATCCATGAGTCATCATTGCATCCCGAAAAAATTACGGTTTGGTGCGGTTTATGGGCCGGCGGCGTCATTGGGCCGTACTTCTTCCGTGATGATCAAGACCGGCACATTACTGTGAATGCGAATTCGCTACCGTTCAATGATAACCGAATATTTTTGGCCCCAATTGGATAATATGGACTTGGAGGACATGTGGTTCCAACAGGACGGCGCCACAAGCCACACAGCGAATGGAAACCAAGTTGGGTGAAAGTGTTATCTCACGAAATGGCCCAGTCAAGTGGCCGCCTCGGTCGTGCGACTTGACGCCGTTAGATTATTTCCTGTGGGGCTACGTCAAGTCTATGGTCTATGCCAACAAGCCAGCGACGATTGATGAACTTCGTACGAATAAAAAAAAATAAATGGTTTCCCGTTACATCCCATGGAGGGACTGGGGAGAACTTCTCACAATCACTGAGCTGTGCGCTTTCCAGTTTTCACTCACTGATTGGGACCTACAGTTTTACACCGATTTCGAATGGTAATTTGAGAAGCTTTTTCATGGCTAGATACTCGATAGTGTCGCCATCACTATGCGCGGTGACCGCCGCCGAAAGAAAATTTGAAGGTGGTCAGAGCCGGGTTCGAACCCAGGATCTCATGTACAAGAGCCGCGCACACTAACCATTGCACCACCGACGGCCACTTCGTACGAATATCGAACGATAAATTGCAGCAGTATCGTTCGATTTATGCTTGAAAACCGTCGAAAATTGGGTTCAGCGTCTGGACTTCTGCAAGCGTGCCCGTGGTGGCCATGCAAAAGAAATCGAGTTCCATACATAATGGCATCGAACGTACTTTCACAGGAATAAAGAATTTCATTGGTATCTAAAACCGGTTTTGTTTTATTTAAAAAAAACTTTTGTAGCGCTCTTATTGAAAACCCCGTTATATGAACAGTTATATTCAATAAATATTTAATAGCCATGGAAGTTGGAATTCTGAACGTGAACCAGGGTTTCGTTTTCAGGTTTTAACACCCCAACTATCCTTTTGCAATTAGGGTGCGAGATATTTTTCTCAATTCAAACTCAATACGAAGTAAGGGAATCCTGTATAACGTCATTGAACCCTATATTATATGGTAAGAAGAAGCGGAAAAGTATCGGGAAGATTTAACACGACAAGGAATCTCCATGGGAGAAAAATATAAGGGGCTGCAAACGAAAGATAAAAATAAACAAAAATCGTACAAATATAGTGCGAACAGCTTCTTTCCAGTTTATCCTAAATTTATTATGCTTTCATACTTCGGTATTCAGAAGAGTTTTTAGTAGTGATTAATACTTGTACCCATACTATTGACTTTCCATTGGATCTGTATCAAGCTTCACCTCTCCCTATCGCTATTTCGCACCATTGTGCAATAGCAAATATACATTCCTACACAATGATAACTCGAGATGTAAATTTCGGTATCCAGTATACGATCATTTCCCCCAGTGGCCTAATGAACCCCGTGCGTGGCTATCCGTACATTAAAGGGAACACCACCTATGGTTGCAACGAATAAAGTTTACACATGTAACTGGCCGGAATTCGGTAGCTATAATAGATCTCGTTCTGCAGAATTTGCCAAACAATAGGAAGATGGTAATTTATGCCTTCAAACCCTTCGAATGCCATATTCCTAATGATCGCCCTTGGAGATCCTCTATCTTGAACATGTTATTACCTATAGGCTTCACGATTCTACACTTTAGAAACTTCCTGGCAAATTTCGCATTAAAATTTTTACTAAAATCGCTGAGAACATAGTTTCTTCTAAATACCTCTTGGCCCGGAATAAATTTTACCGTCCGTGCTCTTTTGTTATAGTTCTTGGCGCTTCTTTCATAAGCTTCGTGCAGGTTCTCGCTTATTTTATCTTGAATTTTCTCTAGACGATCCTTTCCCTTTAACTTTTCAAACTTATGTTCAGTTAATGGTTCCAGTTGACTTGCTAATTTACAATCCGAACCATTGGCATACATTTCATAGCGGAATAGCGAAAAAAGGGGTGACACCTGTAGAAGAGTGCACCGAAGATCTTAAAGCACACTCTCTGTTAAATACTTGTCCCATTCGCGGTGGTCATTCTCTAAATACGCTCGAATAGCAGTTAACACAGATCGATTTACTTTTTCCGCGGCATTAGATTGTGATGAATTCGGTGCCGTTTGCATAGGATCAATCCTGTATAGTGTAACCATCTCTTTGAAACTTTTCGATGTGAATTGTGATCCGTTGTCACTATGCACGGTCTCTGGCACACCAAATTTGTGGAAAATCTCCTGTACTAAAAACTTCAAAACATTACTGGTTGTGGCCTCTTTCATGGCCTTAAGAAACACAAATTTGGAGAAATGGTCCATCACGATAAAGATATATGCATTTCCTAATTTTGATCTTGGTTACTCTTGATACTTGGTTACCTAAGAAGTCGACGTATAATTTTTGAAACGGACGTTCAGTTATGACTTCTCATATCGAGGTTTGCAGGTGCTGGTTAGTTGATTTGGTTTCCTTGCATTTTCGACAATTTCAAACATATTGTCGGACCTGGGACGCCATTTTTGGCCCATAATTAAGTCTCCTCAGCCGATCAAAGTTTTTGCTATTCCTCCATGAGCAGACGTCGTCTCGTTATTGGCCTTTTCGATATAGAAACGGGAACCCACAATTTCCAACTCACTTCCCCTACGTCCTCATCTATATCCAATTTGTTTCTCATAAATGCCAATCCATTTTTAACCGTTACATATGGTAGCCTTTCTTTATTCATTTCGATATTTTCCATCAAGGATTTATATTCTACGCTTTCGAACTCCGCAGTCTCAAAATCGAAGATTTGGTCATCGCTTTGAATTTCTTCAACTACAGGCGCTCTGGAGAGCATATCTACCTTTGCGGTGCCCTCTTTCAAAATCATACGTCTGTAGTTGTAATGACCACTGTTGCGTCGTAACACAGCAAGATTTGGCGACAGAAGAAACAAACAAGGCGACGTTTTATTTATTAGAAATTCGCTTGAGTAGCGTATGCTTATGCGTTTATTTCACTAAAGAAAATAATACATTATTAATAATATAAACTAAATGAAAGAATATTTACATTTTGTTTAATTCCACGACTAATGTAAAGAACAATTTAGCAATTTGCTTGGCGTCTCTTCTCATCGAATTCACTATTACAACTGACAAAATTTTAAATGTGACATCTACACAGTTGTATAAAAGAACATGAACAAAGCAAATAAAGAGTAGTATGAAAATTAGAATGAATATAAGAGTTGCCATAGTGTTTGTCACTATGGGCCGACGACATCCCGCCCCTCGTGAAGATCCTAGGGAGCTTCACCAATAACGTCCAGCACCGCCAGCTTTGACACTGGTCTTCGTAGAGTCCCATTCGATGTACGTACTTCCACAATGCGAGTTTGCCCATCTGTGGCTGTAAGCTTTGAAGTTACTATTCCCCGTCTCCACTGGCTTCTTGGAAGATTCTCGTCGCATATTTTGACTAGGTCGTTTACCTCAATAGGTTTTTGTGGTGTGAACCATTTCGTTCGCTTCGTCAATGTTGGTAAATACTCACGGATCCATCGTCGCCAAAACTGATTCTTTAATTGTTGACATATTCTGTATTGTTTACGTGAACATATGTTGTCCACATCGCCAGGTGTTTGCGTAGAGTTAGTGGTACCCAACAGAAAATGATTAGGAGTGATGGGATCCGGATTTTCATGAGTGACCGGGAGGTGAGTGAGGAGACGACTATTTATAATATTCTCGGCCTCTATAAGTAGGCTACGTAAGGTCTCGACTTGAGGGGAGACGCTCTTCAAGGTTACTGCGAGGACCTTCTTAGTCGACTGGACAAGTCGTTCCCAACATCCTCCACTACTTGGGTTAGCAGGACAAATAAACTCCCAGGTAATGTTCTTCGTAGCCAATTCACTTTGAATGAAATTGTGGTCAAATAGATCACTCACCCGTCGTAATTCTCCGTCCGCACCTACAAAGTTTGTGCCCATGTCTGAGCTAATTTTTACCGGAACACCTCTTCGGTTGACAAAGTTGCGGATTCATATAATACAAGCATCGGTCGACAGATCGGCTGCCAATTCGATATGGATAGCCCGAGTAGTCAGGCAGGTAAAAAGGACTGCCCATCTCTTCTCCCGTCTGCGACCTATTGTTACGTATATAGGTCCAAAATAATCGAGGCCTGTATACGTGAAAGGCCTCACATATGGCTGAAGGCGGTCAACTGGCAATTGACCCATGATTGGCTGTTTCGGCTTTGCTCGATTATTTTTGCATTGTTGACAATTAGACCTTGCGCGTTTGACTGAGGCCCGCAAATGTGGGATCCAAAATTTTCTACGTACCTCGTTGACTACAAGATCGTCGTTTTGATGGAAAGACTTATGATGGTACCACATTACGATGAGTTCAGTTACGACACGACGGTATGGAAGGATTATAGGGTGTCTAGTAGATTCTGACAAAGCCATGGCATAATCAATACGGCCAAAGACACACAAAACACCGTCGGCATTAAGGCGTGGAGTAAGTGATGCAATTGGAGTGCTCTTCGACACGTTGTCGCTCATGCCCAATTCACCAATTTCATTGCTGTAAACTTCTCGTTGAACCACTCTACAAATTACTACCTTGGCTTTATGAAGTTCAGATGTTGTCAATTCATAAATACCATTATCTGGCCTTTTACGGGATATTTTATCAAATCGTAAAACCCAACCGATTGTTCTCTGAAGACGTAAATAGCTTGAAAATCGATTAAAATCAATAACTTTCGTCGTAATTACAGCCATACAAAACTTCCTCTTTTCCTCTTCAGTATTTACTGGCGAGCCGGATTCAGTTGATTTTGGCCAGTCTTCTTCGGCAGTCAATACAAATTGAGGGCCTTTTATCCACATGTTGTCAGGGCTGTAATTTACTGGATATGTTGTTCTTGTTGCGACGTCTGCAGTGTTCAGATTTGTGGGCACCCATCGCCAGTCATTTTCGTGTGTCGATTCCAGAATTTCTCCGACTCTATGCATGACAAAGGGTTTATATTGTCTGTGGTCGGATGTTATCCAGCTAATTACCGTTTTCGAATCGCTCCACATTATTGTTTTGGACGGTTTAATACGGTGACTTTCGATTATGACATTATTAAGTCGAGTACCCAGTACCGCTGCTTGCAATTCCAGGCGTGGTACGGAAAGTACCTTAAATGGTGCACATTTAGTCTTCCCGGCTACAAAGCAGATTCGAACTTCATTTGGAGTAACAATGCGAAAGTAGGCGACAGAAGCAAATGCAGTTTGACTAGCGTCATTGAAAATATGAAGTTCGATTGACGTTTCAGGATAAAATAATTGGTGACTGTAGCATCTCTGTAGGCGAAACTGTTTTGCATGCTGCAAATTTTGAACCCATTGTGCGAAACGTTGATAAATATGATCAGGAATGACATCTATTGAGTTCGAAAATGAAAGAAAACAAATTTTCCCGAGTCGCTTTTATTTTGTGTTTATTTAAAAACCAGCTTATTCGCGTAGCGCTTAAAAACAATTTGTCGCTTTCGTACTTAAAATTGAACTGATGTTCCTCTTTCCTTCGTTGCCCGTCTTAGGTTCTTGTTTTGTACAGCAAAGAGTCACTGCCGTTAATTAGCAACGTACCAAAGGGCTACGTACTTTCATACACACATGACGGATTTGGTAAACAAACAAAATGGCAACTAAGGAATAACAAATAAGCAATGATCACAACAAGAGAGTAATGACTACATAAACGAGTTAGGATTTGGTAAATAGGTAAATTGTAACATACAGTACTGTGCAAATAAATAGGTACTGAAATTTAAATATAAATTAAATATTTATGTTGATTAAACTAATTCAAATAAAATAGTGTCGGCGGCAACATTCCCTCCCTCGTAAGCGAATTAGGGTTCTATGAGCTTACTGTTATCCTTCTTATTGCCGACGTCTAATACTGCTATTTTAGCTACGGGCCTCTCATACGTACTGCTACTCGTTCTGACTTTGACGCTACGTACTTGACCATCTTTTGCTGAGTACACTTCGGTTACAATACCCTTGGGCCAAATGTTGCGGGGACGGGTGTCGTCCACTATGACGACTACGTCTCCAACGCATGGTGGTGATACTTTGTCGAACCACTTACTTCGCCGAACCAAAGTTGGACTATATTCTCGTACCCATCGTCGCCAAAAATGATTGGCAAATTTTTGAGTTTGGTGCCATCGTTGCCGCAGGTCGTGGTCGAACTCACACAAAGGCTTTTGTCCAGCTACAGAACCAAGTAGTAAATGATTTGGTGTTAGGTCATCGTCGTCAGCTGAGTCTAGGGCCACGAATGTCAATGGACGAGAATTGATTATGAATTCAATTTCGTATAGGGCACACCTTAAGGTCTCGTCGTTAAACTTGAAGGCTGGACACATTGCATGGAGTATAGATTTGACTGACCGGATTAAACGTTCCCATGCACCGCCCATATGCGGAGCTGCTGGAGGGTTAAATCGCCACTTTATTTCGTCGTTTATTGATGAAACTTTTTTGAGAAATTCTGGACCCTGGAGCCACGTGCTGTTATTGGGGTTACAGATTTTCGTCGCAAAGTCAGCTGGGTTTGATTTTGATGGGACCCAATTCCACTGAGTCACATTCGTTGTTTCGAGAATTTCACCAACTCTGTACATCACGAAAGGTTTGAAGTTCTTTGGATCCATGGACAACCGTTTTAACACCGTTTTCGAATCGGACCAGTAGAAGCTTTCTGCACATCGCAAACGAGTTGAATTTCGTATTTTTGCGGCGAGACGGGAGCCAATTAGGGCTGCTTGCTGTTCCAGTCTTGGAATTGATATTGGCTTCAGCGGGGCGACTTTAGACTTCGCAGCTAGAATACTAATGTCGACTTCTTCGTTGTATTAAATACGGAAATTGCACACAACGGCGTAAGCGTCTTCACCAGCGTCGACAAAAGTGTGGAGTTGCATGTTGAATGTGAATTTTAATAATTCTGAATAACATCGTGGGATGATGACGGAAGAAATTTTACCCAGACTTGTGACCCATGTTGACCATTTAATATATAATTCGTCATCTAGTTCGTCGTCCCACTTTATGCCTGATCGCCATATATTTTGAAGTAAAATCTTCAAGCCTATAGTATAGAGGGATACGAACCCCAGTGGATCAAAAATTGACATCAGGACCTGAAGCACTTCTCTCTTGGTTGGGACCACATTGAGTTGGAACACATTTCGTTTGAGCCTCGAGAATCTGGAATTGTACTGAAACACGTCATTATTGGATTCCCAATACATACCGAGAATTTTTTCAACGGCTCCAAATGCGTTTTCAGTTATCGCTCCATCGCGCAATTGTTGCCTCACTAACTTAGAGTTTGATGCCCAATTTCTCATGTGGAAACCACCAGCAGCATGAATTTTTTTGACCTGGGTAGCCAATTCCAGCGCCTCATAACTTTCTGGCAACTGCGTGGCATTATCCTTCCAGAGTAAGCTGACTTCGAACTTCTTATCCTTTTTCTTAACGTTGCTCTCCAGAATCTGCATGGCCTTTTCGTTCTCGACTGATAAGATATTTGTCTCTTGGGACTCTTCCTTCACTTCATCGTGTAAAGTTTGATATCGATTTTCACACTCACGTGTATGAATATTAAACGAAGCAGAAGCTCCCAAATCTGTGCCACTACCTTGAAGGGTCCAACCTAAACGGGTTTTCGTAGCAATCGGTTGATTGCGTGCACCTTCTCTGATTTTTATAGGTACTGCTACCCTCCAATTGTTTAGTCCTATTAAAATCGTAGGCTTGGCTTTGAAATACGATTGTATGGGCAACCCTTTCAAATATGATTTACCCTTGATGATCTCATCACAATCGAGCGACTGTGTTGGCAAACCGAGATTATTTACAGTGCGCACATCATGGAGTGTAAAACGTGATTCATTTTGAGCACCTGAGACTTCTAAATTTGTTTTGACTGACTTGTCCTCCGAGCGAGTTGTATGACCTGTCCAGCGTAGCTCTAGGGGTTCTTTTCTACCTTTAAGACCGAGTTTATCGAATAATTTCTTCTCCATAAAAAGGCAAATGTTTTAGTTGAACCACCATTATGAAAAACACGTATCGGCAAAATTCTGAAACATGGTTTGTCTCTACCACTGTCATTATGTGCATTTACACTTCCATTGCCTTCAGACATTGCAATATTACTCATACTTGGGCCTACCGTTGTTGTAAATTTATGTAATAATGGGTGATGTTTTGCTGTACAACCAGCGACGCCACACACTCTATTGGCGAAACACTTCCGACGATATAAATTCAAGCACTGACGACACAATTTGTTGTCTTTCACCACTTACCATTTGCCGTCCAAGTTCATGGATTGAAACTCACCACAGTTCTGGATTTTATGAGTCTCGCCTTTGCAGGAAATGCAAGTTGGTTTGCTTGGGCTACTTTGTTGATGAGTGTTCACCGACGCTCCCGTTTTTCTTGTGACCAGGGACACGACTTGACTGGCAGCGACTGCTATAGCATAGATCCAATCACTAAAGCCTTTCACAATAGGAACTTTTGGGTCTTTTGTATGCATTGCCCAATTAAGCATGTGATTGTTTGGTAATTTGTCCACTAAACTCTTCACCAGCATGGGATTATTTAAGTGGGCCACCATATCACACGCCTCCATTGTTGAGCAAATATTTCGAATTGTCAATGCATACTCGATAATACTATCGAGTCTGTCCTTTAATGGAGGAATTTTCATTGCTTCTCTATCATGCTGTCCAAAATATGCTCTGGGCGACCGAAACACATTTCCAAGGTTTGAATTATTTCACCCACCATTGAAGGAATTAACAATTTACTTTTTACAAGTTCTTTTGCATGACCTCGGAGACACGACTGCAAACGCATTAAATTTTCACCATCAGTGTAACCTGCTATTTCAGTGCTGTTTCTAAAGTTGCTGATTAAGAGCGGCCAATCTTCTGGGTTACCGTCGAAACTGGGCAACTCCTTAGGAATTACCTGTCTAGCCGCAATTTGTGACGCTGTTGGTTGGAACGACGTAAAGGTGTTAGAAAAAGAAGTAGATGGCTGGCTTACGTTGCCTTGAGAAAGAATTTCATATTTCTTTTCTAAATATTGCCTTTGTAGTTCTTTTTCCTCCTCCAGCATTTGCAGCTGCAACTGCGTTTGCGAGGAAAGGTTCGCTGCAGACATATTGGGACCACTGGTGTTCACAAAATGGCGTTGCATATTCTGACCATTATGTGCTGTGGTTGATTGTGTTGTTGTTTTCGGCGGTATTATGGTTGTTCGCGGCATTGTTGCCATTGAAGCAACGTCGATGGAGCCATGATTATTTAAAATCTGATGATGTGCACCTTCGTCATGACTCGCTGTCCCTTGGCTTGACGCTTGATTACTTACAGCCGGAACTTGGTTGGTAGGTGATGATGAGCCTTGTGGCATATGCTGAGCCGTCGTAGCTTTGTCCCTTACGGCGACGGATTGGTCAAGACCACAAGGGCAACACCAGCTTAAATTAGCTACGTCGCTATTCACCCCAACGCACTCAAAATGGAACCACTTATCACAACGATCGCATTGCACCATACGTTCGGTGTCTTTTAAATCGCATTTTTTGCAATTAAAATCGGTTTCCGACATTATTTTGTCCGAATATTTTTCCTTGTAACACGATTAAAATTTTTATATTATATTTAATATATACACGAACAATGCGTAAAATTATTTTACAGAAACTCGCGTAAATCGTTATTAAGAATCTTTTAGATTCTCACCGAAATTGTTTTTGAGAATTTTTTATATTCTCAACAAAATTGTTTTAAAGAATATTGAGTTCGAAAATGATAGAAAACAAATTTTCCCGAGTCGCTTTTATTTTGTGTTTATTTAAAAACCCGCTTATTCACGTAGCGCTTAAAAACAATTTGTCGCTTTCGTACTTAAAATTGAACTGATGTTCCTCTTTCCTTCGTTGCCCGTCTTAGGTTCTTGTACAGAAAAGAGTCACTGCCGTTAATTAGCAACGTACCAAAGGGCTACGTACTTACATACACACATGTATGTGTGTACACACGTATGTACACATGACGGATTTGGCAAACAAACAAAAGGGCAACTAAGGAATAACAAATAAGCAATGATCACAACAAGAGAGTAATGACTACATAAACGAGTTAGGATTTGGTAAATAGGTAAATTGTAAAATACAGTACTGTGCAAATAAATAGGCACTGAAATTTATATATAAATTAAATATTTATGTTGATTAAACTAATTCAAACAAAATAGTGTCGGCGGCAACAACATCATTCCAATCTATGCCAGTACGCCAAAGTTCCTGTAGTAAAACTTTGCCATAAATCAACAAATTTGAAAGCATTCCAAATGGATCGTATACTGACATGACCAAGCATAACAATTCTCGTTTTGTGGGACATTTTATACCAGCTATAATCTGGGGATCAACTCGATTCAATTGTAATTTGAAATAAATTCGTCTGTACTGTTTTTCCAAAACATACCGAGTACCTTTTCGACAGTGTCGGCAGCATTCATGTTGACGTTCTGGGTCTGAATTTCACCATTACCATTTAAAAAATTTTGCACGATACCAAGTGTGTGCAGTAGTCTTGGCAACTTCTGACGACGATATCTTCTTGGCGAATCCACTCGTAATATAATTCGTCATTTCCGTTTTATAGGCATTTGCAAACTTACCATCGTTTCTCATCTTTCTCTCCATTGAGTGTAATCGATGCAATGCCATGTTGTAACTGTCGGGCAGTTTGACACTATCGGTTTTCCACAGCAGACCAGTTTCATATCTATCGCCATCTGTGGTTGTTGTTTTATTTAATTGTTGCCGGGCATGTACTACCTCTTTCGATTCAAGCGGCTGACTTGGCAAGGCGACGCCGAAGTTCTCGGTGGTAAAATAATCGGCTACAAGTTTATCTATATTCTGTTCTTTTTCCTCTCTAGTATGTAATATGACGGACAGTCGGCAAGAATTGGAAACAGAAGTTCCTTGTGGTTGGCCATATATCACCCAACCCAACAGCGTGTTGGCAGCAATAACACATTTATTGACTTGGATTGTCTTTAAATTAGGCGTCAGATGACAATCATCCAACCCAATCAATACTTGAGGAACGACATTTGTACATCCGACAATTGGCTGACCTTTAAGTTGATGAAATTTATCGTGAGGTTCTTCGAGGTTGATAGATTGAGAAGGAAAATTTAATTCTGGCACACTATGAGCTTTCAGATTAAACATCTTTTCTTTTTCCCATCTCCCTTAATTTCTAGTTTAACCAGCATGGATGGCACCTTTTTAGGCGTTCCTTCAAACCAACTTAATGTAAGGGGCTCTTTTATACCATTAAAACCCATCTGTCCGGCCATCGACTCATGAATTAAAGTTGACGATGAACCCTCATCTAAAAAGGCGTGCGTTGTCACAATCTTGTTATTTGGCCCTCGAAGTTCAACAGGAACTATTTTGTAGAGCAATTTAGTCGACTTCGGTGTAAATGGCTTGACTACCATATCCATAATGTTGCATTGTGTTGTTTCTTGCATCCATCCACACTGCAGGCTTTTTTTCGTTTGCATTGGTGCAGACTGTGTCCCTTATGCAAACATGAAAAACATAAACGTTTGGTTTTTACAAAATTCCATCGATCATCAATTGGCAATTCTAAAAATTTATCACATTTTGTCAAAGGATGTGATTCATTACACTTGGCACAGAATTTTTGCCGTTTGGCTACATCATTGACGATTTCATTCATTGCAAGCACTGGTCTTGTATTGACATTCTTTTGATTTGATTCTCAGTATGGCTCTTCATAGTGGTCGGCTGTTGGTACCTTACACCTGTTGGCTGCGTTGATAACACACTTGGTGTAACTTTAGCTATTATTCTAGCCATCTGACTAATCCAGGCGTTAAAATATTCCAATGTAGGAAATGGATTAATAGATGACGAATAGGAAACCCACTCCATTCGCTTTGTCATTGGCAACTTTGCCACAAGTTCTTCCATCAATGTAGGGTTACTCAAGTGTTGTGTAGCATTGGCACTTTTCAAAAATGTTGTCAAATTCTGGACCTTTGTTGAGAATAGTAAAATCTTTTCCAGATGATTTTCTTGTATGGGTGCTATTTCATGAATCTTCAGTAATTGGCTTTTAATCAGCAGCTCAGGGCGACCATATTTAAATTCAAGCTGCTCGATTACTTGCGGCACGTTCTGTGGATTTATCAATAAACATTCCACCTCCTCACGGGCAACACCCTTCAAGCATTTTTGCAATCTAAAAGTATTCTCCAAATGAGTATACCCATATGCGCTTGAAGACTCTTTAAACGCTGTTATAAATACAGGCCACTGTTCCGGATCCCCATGGAATTCAGGAAGATCGCATAATTTCCTGGTGGCTGCATAATTGTTGCTACCCATGGGTGTGTGTACATTCGAGTAGGTTGGAATACGGGCGCGGTTGTCAGGTCATACTTCAAGCTTGCGAAAGCTTCAATGGCTGCTGGTTGCATTGCAAACTTCTCATTCTTTTTTAACGTGTCTGTGAGGGCAGCTGACACTGTGGCGAAATTCTTAATAAACCTACGGTACCATCCCGCGGTGTCTAAGAAGCTTCTAACCTCTCTAGGATTCTTCGGCAGCTTTATCCTTTGTATCGTGACCACTTTTTCGTTATCTGTTTTAAGAATTCCCCCACCGATGACAAATCCTAAGTACTTAAGCTCTTTGTAGCAGAACATATTTTTCTTTGGTCCAATCGTTAGATTCGCCTTTTGGAAGCACTCTGCCACTTGCTCAATTAATTTCTCGGGGTGCTATTGCATATGTCTTCTATAAAACTTAATTAAAAAACACCCCATAATAACAAATGAAATTAGGCACCAAATATTACTAAAAAGTAAATAAAAGTAAATTTTAATAAACTATATTTTACTGTTTTAGAAAGAAATGGAAAAAGATTTTGCAAAAAAAGACGTCAAAAAAGGGGAGACAAATATTTGAAATAAATATTCCATTCTATCTTATTTTGTTTCTTGGAATAAGTTTATGTGTGTATTGTATATTCTTTCTGAAATTAATCAAATCGACGGATAAAACAAAACCATATTTTTTCTATTGGGGCCTATTTTCCTGGAGTGCAATTTCTATTCCTTAAAATTACATTTCAAGAAAATACACCCCAATGAGTCAATGAAATCTGGCCCCAAATTGTATCAGTATACCACAAATAATTATTTTGGGATCCTTTTGCGCTTATTGGGGCGTTATTTTTAAACGGTTTAAAACCAAAAAATGAAAGCCGCCCCACTAAAATATTTGGGGTCGTGCTTCAAATTTTTTTTGGGCTTGAGAGGCTATTTCTTTTTGAAATTTGGGGCCCACCTTCATAATGAAAATAAACCCAAAATTTGGGGCCCATTTTCATTTTGCAATTGGAGTGTTAGTTCCTGGGGCCCGTCTTCCGGTCGCCAGTTGAAAGAGCTCTTTAAACGGATAGTAAATTTATATTGTAAATGTATATTGAGCTGAACATTTTGTTGGACAATAAACAAATTGAAATTGTGTCCCACTGTAAACACCTTGGAATCTTTTTCCATAACTCATTAACTTGGTCACATCACATTAATACCATTGTAGGACAGACGTCTGCTAAACTGAGAACGCTCTGGCAAACTCAGTATTCTGTACCACGAAATATTAAGCTATTAATGGCAAAAAACGTATATCATGCCAAGCTTACTACATAGCAGTGAACTTTTTGATAATTGTGACTCAGTAAGTAAGCGCATACTTATGGCCAGTTTTTCAGTCAGTGGTGATCTTCGTTTCTTAGTTAAATTGTGGTTAAACATCGAATTGTGTTTTTTAGTCATTGTTTAACTATGATTTAACCACCCAATGTTGGTTGGTTAACTTATAGCGAGAACCATATTATTTTGACAATCAAATTACTGAGTGTCAAAGGGAGAAATGAAGATTGTATAAAATACATGTTCCAGATTTGCGTACTTGTACACATACATACGTTGAGTCTAGATCGTTAAATTGTAGCGCCTATATAGTTTTTTACACGTTTTTGTTAAAATGACTTCGATTTTATGCATCTATTTCTTATTTTACATAATTCCATTTTGTTTGTTCCCCTTTGTTGTTTTGGTATTTATCCAAAACACACGTTTTTTCCAATAAGAATACAAGGGTTGCCATATTAGTTGACAATATGGCGACTTACATTAACTCACCACTGAAAAACTAAATGCAAAGTTAACCTCTAATTAACTTAGAATTAAGATTAAGTAACCCGATAGTTAACTACCCACTTAAAAACTGGCCATTAATGTGGTTTTCAATAGTGTTGTCCGTTATGTGTATGGCGTGAAACGATTTGACCACGTATCACATCTTTCAAATCTACTTTATGGTGTCAATTGAAAATCTTTTAAATGTAAAAGCTCTTTTACTTCTACATAAAATTATTTGCACTCGAAAACCGTTTTATTTATATCAATTGAACTTACTTTTATTGACTATATTACAACCTCATGAGGTCAGACGTCTTACACATATTAATTAAAGAAACAAATTTCAACATATTCTTCCAACTGGTTCTATCCTTCGCCTTTTCTCGCCAGTTGGTAACACCAAGGATACGGTGGGCTGGGTTGGCCTCCCGCCACCGTTATATTGGCAATGAAAATACACAGAAAATATAATAATAGAAGTAACAGAGGAGGGAAAATTATACCGTTTAGGCGATGTAGTCTATTTTCAGAATGGCAAAATTTCAAACAATCTTAGTGTTAATAATTCAATATTCATATGTACTTCAATTTAATAAATTTATCGGTATAATGGTTTAAATTAGTAATTTGTATTTATTTTTATTCAATATTTGAATTTGTTTTTTTATTTTTAGTTAATCTTTTGTTAATTTATATTTATATATGTTTGTGTGCTTATTATAATATTAAATTTAAATCAACTTAGTTTTTTGTTGAAAATGTTAATTTTAATCAAAATTCCTGTACTGTAACTATAAGATTTACTCTTGTTGTGCAGGATAAACATAATAAAGAGAGAAAGAAAGATAATTCTCAAAATTTATAGTTGCGAGCCAATAAAGGGCTAAAACGATTCTTCTACGTAAGTAGGTGGTCTGAGAAATAACTCCATTGTAAGAAAATGCTGGTGTTAGTGATTTCGGAAGTTTATGGTTAAGATAGTGTGCCTGTTAATATTTTTTTAAGAGTAATTTAGATACAAATATAAAAAAAATAATGGTCAATAAATTTAATTTGTAATCCTTTTGGAAAAAAGAAAAAATTATGTGCTGAGTTTCATTCAAGAGGGGTTACTGATTGCAGGGGGGTTTAGAAGTGTGTGTGGCATTCGGGATTCAAAAATTATATAATTACGGAAGTTTTGAATCAAAGAAGGGTGGGCAGTGCGGGGACATAGCACCAAGTCCTCTTGTTCTTACGATTATGTGTAGAGTTGCGTTAAGTTTCAGTGTCAAAGTTTAATATGTCTGTTTCAATTTCGTGTTCGTCCACAGTGGATTAGGAGTGGAACGGGTTGGAACTTCCTGAGTTACCGCTAGCTGCAGGAGGACTAATCCTAATGCATGTAGAGAGAAGTGGTACGAAACAATGCGAAGCGACTCTATTGGCTTTTCGTAAATATAATGCACCTCTCCGCCTTACAGTCCACGCATCAGGTACCGCAGTGGAAGCTATTTTCCAGCAACTTGACAACGACATTTGGCAGCCACTTGGATTTTATTCTGAGCATCTAAATAATGTCCAAGAACAATGTAGTACCTACGACAGGGAATTGCTTGGCGCATACAAAGCCGTAAAATATTTTCGCCACATGATCGAAGGCAGAGAAGTATGTATTTATACCATCATAAACCGCTACAGGTCGCTTTTAAGCAAAAGTCGGATAAAACAACTCGTCAAGCACGATACCTTGATTTTTTGGGGCAGTTCACCTACGACATTCGTTACATACCCGGAGAAGAAAATGTTGTAGCTGACACTCTTTCGCGTGTTAGCGCAATACACACGACGAAGGGCATAGATTATGTGACCCTCGCAATGAGCCAGAAGGACGTTCCTTGAAAGAAACTTTCCTTGAAAACGAATCAAAAATGATATTAACGAAATTTCCAGGTACCAATTCGGAAATATTCTGCGAGGTATCAACAGGAATAGCTCGTCCATTTCTCAATGTAGCACATCGAAAGACAGCATTTGAGAAATTGCACAACATGGGTCACCCCGGCCCTGCTAAAACTATCAAAATTATTTTGGAGCGATTTGTTTGGCCTCAAATGAAAAATTGCCGACAATGGGCAAAGGAATGTATTTCATGTCAACGTAGCAAAGTACATCGCTTTAATGAAACACCTGTCTCTGGCTATAATCTTCCACAGCAACGTTTCGAGCACATAAACATGGACATAGTGGGACCACTGCCACCATCAAAAGAACACCGCTATTGTCTCACATGTGTGGATAGATTTACACCATGGCTAAAGGCATATCCAATGGAGGACATGACCATAGCAACAATAGCTTTTACGTTTTACCAGAATTTGGTTTCTCGTTTTGGAGTTCCGAAATAGATTACCACCGTCCAAGAGAGACAATTCGAATCGAAAATTTTTCGCCATCTCAATCAAATTCTTGGAATTGAACACTTAAGGACCACAGATTATCATATCATAATAGGTTAATAGAACGATACCATCGATGTTTGAAATCTGCAATTAAGTAGTATCGAACTGAAAATGGGTGGAGGTACTTCCATTTATTCCAACGGGTTTTTCAATAAGAGCGCTACAAAAGTTTTTTTAAATAAAACAAAACCGGTTTTAGATACCAATTAAATTCTTTATTCCTGTGAAAGTACGTTCGATGCCATTATGTATGGAACTCGACTTATTTTGCATTGCCACCACGGGCACGCTTGTTTCGGTTTTCGACGGTTTTCAAGCATAAATCGGCCGATACTGCTGCAATTTCACGTTCGATATTCGTACGCAGTTCATCAATCGTCGCTGGCTTGTTGGCATAGACTTGACGTAGCCCCACAGGAAATAATCTAACGGCGTCAAATCGCACGACCGAGGTGGCCAATTGACTGGGCCATTTCGTGAGATAATACGTTCACCAAACTTGGTTTCCAATAAATTGATTGTGGCATTCGCTGTGTGGCTTGTGGCGCCCTCCTGTTGGAACCACATGTCCTCCAAGTCCATATTATCCAATTGGTGCCAAAAATATTCGGTTATCATTGAACGGTAGCGATTCGCATTCACAGTAATGTGCCGGTCTTGATCATCACGGAAGAAGTACGGCCCAATGACGCCGCCGGCCCATAAACCGCACCAAACCGTAATTTTTTCGGGATGCAATGATGACTCATGGATTACGTATGGATTTCTGTCTGACCAATAACGCATATTTTGCTTATTGACGAAGCCATTCAGCCAGAAATGAGCCTCATCGCTGATTGTTGAGGCCTCTTAAAGTTGGCCTCTTAAAGTTGAGGCCACTGACTCCAAATTTCGGTAGTAAATTTTAATAATTTCGACTCGTGGTTGGCTCGTATATCTTTCCATGATGAAATGGCAAACCTTACTAAGGAGAAATGTCAAAAGAGCGGGGAAAAATGTGGCGTCGTTTGGTGTCCCTATCGATTTACTTTTGTAGCGTCTCTGTTGAAAAGTATCATTTAAAGAGGACATTAACGCCAGCCCAGCCGAATTGGTTTATGCTTGTACACTTGAGGTGGGATCACACGATTTGTACATTTGTACAAAAAATTAAAATTTTAGATTTGTACATATTTGTGCATTTGGGTATTGATGTGCAAATGATTTGTTTTCCGGTCAGACGATTTGGTTATTAAACATCAAAATGATGTGTCACACATTTGTACACAGCAGTAAAGTGACAAATATTTGCCAGTTCATTCACACGATTTAACCATTTGGTCATAAACACTAAAACAGCTGATCAGTTGTCAACTATAATTTTGCATCTTTATTGTAAAATTTAAAGTGAAATAAACGAAAATGATGGTAACGCAAAGACAAAAGAAACTCGCTGCAGTTACATACATACATTTACTATTATTTAAAACGCGAAAAAAGTGTCAAAAATAAAGTTACTCGTAGACATTAAGTAAAATGGTAAAATCAACTGAATCAATGTTTTGCTTTTACTTGTCAAAACACCTGCTGAGTCGCGAGAGGAGACAGTGTTGTCAATATGTTGATTTTTTCGTACTTGTTATGGTTTCAATTTCTTTGCCATTTTGATTGAAATTTTGCTCCTCACCGATTTACACCAAAGTTTCACTATCGATAGAACTTTTTAAACGATTAAAAATGACCGACAATTGTTTTGGCGGTCGGTCCAACTTTTTGATATATAGGCCTTCAGAGCTTGAGTATATAATCGGCTATATATGAAGTATTTATGGTCCGATCTGGGTCAAGTGAGTATCATTAGAAAGCTCATACAAAATTCTATAAATTACATTATGTACATTTTTTCATTTTTATTAACCCATTGGCGGAAAATTAACAAAAAGAATTTTTTAACCTCACTTTTTTGATAGAAACATATTTTTCTCAAAAAATGGACGTCGTAAAGTTACAACACTTCGAGCTTTTTTAAGGTATAATACTCTGCAGTAACCCTTTAAACACCAGAGATCTGGTGTTTTAATTTGGCTTCTGTGGCAGCATTGCGTTCACACGATTTGGCATTTATGGTTGTTTTTGATTTGTCACAAGAAGCCAAATATTTGGCATTTCTGATAAATGACAAATGCAATTTAGAGATCACACGATTTGCCTATGAATATCACAAATTTTTAGCCAAATGTACAAATCGTGTGATCCCAGCTTTAGATTGCCCGGAGAGTTTTTCGAAGATTTTTCAGTCAACAGAAAGTTATGCGATGTTAAACAAACGTCAAACCACTCAGAGCGAAAGTCATATAAAAACAGTGACGTACTGACGAAGTTAGCAACCCATTGCAACCACGTTACGAAGGCCCTTTCAAGATACTTAAACGATTTGACATAACTGTAATTTGACAAATGTCAACTCTGATTTTAGAATTTAACGTTGTAATAGTGTAGTTGTGAGTTTTCACGATGTTCATGAATAGCAATAGAGACCGCACGTTCTAATGTGGGCTAGGACTCGCCGGAGGGGGGGGGGGGGTTCTTGTCCCCATTCTATTGAATTCAACATTAACCAGATAAGTCGAACGTGCTACAGATAATCGCATGCGGACGGACAATAATCGGACTCTGAAACTAATTTAATATGCGCTTACCATTTCCTCCTGGGCCAGATATTTAATGCCCTTAACCCGCACCAACCAAATGTTCCATCATCTATTCGTAATAAAATTTCGTAGGAACCCCCTATTCATCTCTTACTTGTTTGGCTCTCGTCTCTCGACAACATTATTAGTTAATTTCAAGATACATCGTTATTCGTTTATTATATTAGAATATACATATGAGGAGGTGAGTTCCAAAACTCGTTACTTGCACCTGAAGTCAATTTTCACAAATCAAAAAAAACGTTTAAAATGCTAACTGTAACTTTCTCAGCTGATTCCTTTTGGCAGTTTTATTGGACTGGCATATAGTCCACATACGCAAAGGGAAAACTATTTTCCTTGAAAAATATAGCGGCAGGATCTTATTTTAAATTGCAAGAAGCGAGTTTTGAAAATATGCACCGCAAGAAAAGAGTTTTGGAATTAACTTTTTTACAAGTAGCAAGTTTTGTTTCTTGTAAAATTATTTCAGTCAGATCTACTTCCCGGTCTAAGGGTGTAAAACAGAATAACTGATTAATATTAAATAAAAAATTTATTATGTAACAAAATTAGAAAGCAATTAAAAATTCCATTCACCATTAAATGAAAAAGTTCAGATTCTTAAATCTTCATTTTCTTCAAAATAGTAATTTTCTTCATCGTTCTCATTTTCTTCTTCCGAAGCATCACCGTAGCCATCCAAAATATCACGATAAAACTTTAAACTTTCTATTCCTCGCCAGTCTACCCCAAAATGCTTTTGAAGAAGTTTGTCCACGTCAGCCAACTTTTCAGGTTTTGCATTTACACTATAAGGTAATCATCGTGGCTTCATCATTGATAGTGTCTTCCCTCTTTTTAAAATGCTTTTGGAAGCTGCACTAGTTAATGCTGAACGATAGTGCTCGTGCCCCTGTACAAAAATTAACCCATTGTTGTTCTTCTCGATAATGATTCGTTTGCTTTGGGCAAACCTAAAATGGAGGCCACCTGTTACTTTGAACACAGACGAAACCTCTGTTTTCCAGTCCTCAACAGCAATGTCCTCAGTTACTTTACAGACTGTTCCAAATTCTGAAAATATATCCAGGTAGTCTTGTGGAGTAATCAGTGTATCGACTTTTTTAATTTTCTTTTCGATACGCCCAAAGACCCTATCTGCTGGTAGGAAGGAGTGTCCGACAACAGGAAACACCATTGTTATCTTTTTCACACCAGACTGGGTATCTGATAACCATTTGCTCAACATTCCAACTACAGTCAAATTTTTATTTTGTCCAGGGCAACCATCGCAAAACAGTTTAATCTCCTGCGTATTAGTCAAGTCACTTTTCTGGAGGTGGTGGAAGAGAATTGAGGCAATCTCATTGGAACCTTTTAAACGCTGATGCTCACACCATGTGTACATAAAAACAGACTCTTTATTTTGGACGCTTCGTGAGTCACCAACACATATGGTGAAATTGTAAAGATACAGTTGTCTACTGTAGTAAGCTGCTTGATCAGGAAATTACTTTAACAAGTTTAAAAACCGGAAAACGCGGTTTTTTAAGCGATTACTTGGTTAACCGCTTTATAAGTAAAGGTTATATGGCTAAGTTTCAGTTTCACAGTTCAAAATTCTCCATTTAAAGGGACTTTAAATGCCCGATGTTTGTCACTTAATGCAAAATTTTCTGTGAGCTTTTAAATGACGAGTGTGAAACTCGCCCTAGGTATTTCAAATTTGAATATATTTTTGTAATTTTAGTTCTGAAATGATTCACATTTTCTAATTTTTATTTGGTTTTCAGATATGAAATTATATACATTTGTGTCACTTAATCTAAATTATTAATTTTAGATGTGAATTTCAAACTTTTATTTTTCCAAATTTGATAAAAACTATTTATTTTAAATAAGTAAAATTTTAAAATAAATATACAATATGGGTACGAGTTTAACTATTTAATACACATAGTATTATACTACTGCCACTTTAACTGACAATACCGTTTTAATGAGCAATGTCCACGAAAATTTATAACCAAATGTTAACGCACTGAAACGCTAATGGTTGTTAAACCTAACTCAAAGCAAGAACAGAAATTTACCGAAATGAAAGAATCGACTTAGACATATCGTCACCCTTAGTTGTCCTTTGGGTCATAGTTCCATCAAAAAAAGGTTTATATTTTTTTTGCAGCTCACCAACCTTCAGTTACCCGTAGCAAATTTTCCCACATTCAATAGTAGTGACATTGCGCAAAATATTATCTAATTTGCAATTTAGTTTAGCTCTGTAATTTTTTGGGGTATTTATTTGTATGGGAGTACGAAAATCTGTGCCTCGAACCAAATTTCATTCAGATCGATTTTGGTTTACGGGAGATATCGCGTCGGTCAACCAGAAGGCCGCCCATGTTTTGTTTGGGAGGTACATAAAAGGGTGTGGCAAAATCACCATTATTTTCGTGCATGGTTGGCGTTTGATGGAAAGAAGCCTAATACTGATTTCACTAAGATTGGATGTATTTGATTCGAGTTGTCGTATCTATAATAAAGTACAAATTATGAGTTCTCTATTTCGAATGTGTTGTCATTTGGGAACAAACATAGAGTCGGGTGAACTAAAATTTCGACTTAGAGGAACCGGATTTCAGTCGAATGCGAGTGACTGGGTTTCATTCGCTTAGCTTTTCGGTTGAGATCGGGGAACCGACCAATAAAAAATCCCAAAACGGGTTTTATCCAAATATACCTTAGGATTAATATAACTCCCATGCGTTACACTTTTTTCGTATCAAATGATATATACCCCCATCCCAATGGGCGAGGATATAAAAATGTGTATAGTGTAGGAAATTGTGTTTTTTATTGAATAAAATGCGTACGTACCAATTAATTGAGTGCTAGTTTTAGCACTTTTTTTTACAAATTCCACCGTTTTGGCATGTTATTTTTGACGACGAAATGCCGATCGCGATCGGCACATGGTGTATTTGAATTCGTACATTTGAATTCGTTGGATAAATTGGTGTACTCGGTGTATTCTTGTATACTCGAAAACATTTCAATATGAGAACCAAACTGTGTACATAATTCCTTTCGTAATAGCAAGTGGTGTACTGTGTTTGGATTTCTTTTTAGAATACTCATTCTTCTATCATTCATTTGCAAAAAGTACTACAACACCCAGTACTAGACACCCATTGGTTGAAGCCTTCTTTTGGAGGTATATTTTTTGTTAGTTTTTCGTTTGGACGTACCGTTTTCGAGCTATAGGCTCATTTTTATTTTAGAGATTTTTTTATTTTGACGATTTTTCGAAAAAAAATTCTTCCATACGAATTGGACCACTTTATGAAAACCCCTTAGAAACACAAAAAAATTGGTTATTTTTTCAATTGGACGCTCCGTTTCCGAGATATAGACATTTTTTCTAATTTTTTCATATTATCGATCAAAAATGGGGATGAGTTACCCTGGGTAACACATTGCCCATCGTCGTGGGTAGCTACCCATTATTTTCCCCATTTCCGTGAGGGTAATGGGAAATCGTGATGAGTAATTCCCCATTGTCGTGGGCTGCTACCTATTATTTACCCGTTACCCTGAGGGTAATGGGTAATCGTGATGGGGAATTCCCCATTTCGTGGGTAGCTGCCCATTATTTTCCCCATTGCCCTCAGGGTAATGGGTAATCATGATGGGTAATTCCTCATTTTCGTGGGTAGCTACCCATTATATTCCCCATACCCTGCGGGTAATGGGTAAACGTTCATTACACATTCTCCACGTCGATGTGTATGGGTTACTCATGTGGGGGTAAATACGAACTCTGCTTGCTGCAGACCTTTAATGTGTATCGAATTTTTTGTCCGTCTAGGAGTAAGGAGGGTATGTAAGTATGCCTGCTAGGAGAAGGCATAGTTGAAACCATAGATAAAGTAAACAAATAGATGAAGCACAAGTGCTGGGCAAATTTTAGTGTAATAGGTAATTTTCTAGATGTCGTTGAAAGCAATAAATGGGATTTTTTTTGTTCCCAAAAAACAAGTCAAAAAATATGACAATAGACATCTAAAATTTCATATCAAAAGAAAAAATAATTTTCAACAAAAATATCAAGAATACAACACGTTATTTAATGTAGAATATCTGATGGCCACCATGTCACCACCGTCTATGTCCTAATAAATTGATTCGTCCTCCGGTTCAGCTACCATTCCTTGTTACGAGTCCTCAGACACTCTAACAGTCTTGGCATCTGCACATAAATTTTGTATTTTATTATTTTCACAAAAATGTCCCAGAATTTTTAATAAACGTCAATGAGAATTATGGGAAACTTCAGTGAAAGTGACAGTAGTACAGGACAGCACCTAATGAACAAAGTTAACAATGGTCGCGCTATATCTATTATTTCCTTTATCTATGGCTGAAACTACCTCGAAGGCATATTTTGAGAATGATGTGGCGTTTACGCTGCTGGGTATTTTCATATACTTGTTCATGTTTTGTGTTGGGTACACATTGTGAACTCAAACTGAGAACAATCAAATACATACTGTTCCTGACAATATTCAAATGTTCGTGGTTTAGGTACACAGATGGTCATAACAAATTCGAAACCAGCGGTGCATAAATGTAAATTTTCGTTGTTTTCCACAGTTAGAAAATTCTAATATTATATATACATTATCTGAATTTCAATAAAAATTTCCGTATTTTGCTGTAAATTATTCTTGTACTTTATATTTATTCAGGATTTATCCAGCTTTAAAAGCTTTTAACAAGCATTACGATTACAGTATGCACTCGGATGCCTATTTCAATCGCATGGCAGCTCTTGATATTGTCATATTCGTCGTGGGAACAACTTTTAATGGTCTGGTCATATACACGAATGTAAGGTAAGAAGGTAGTCGCCATGTACATATGTATAAGAACAATTTATTGAACTAACAAATATTGAATATTTTAGGTGCAAAACGTTACGGTCATCATCCCATATGTTAGCTCTAAATTTATCCATATGTGATTTTCTGACTATTATCGAATGTCTCCCGGCGGCTTACAATAATTACATGCACGTTGCAGCGCTTGGAGAATGGTGTAAGTACAACAGAGAGAACAAAATATTAATAAAACTTACCCCTGGCAACTTTTCAGCTTGCCATATTTATGGTTTCATCAAAATTACCACTGGCACAGCCTCCACCGGCATACTGACGGTCATTGCATTGAACCGGTACCGTGCGATGGAGAATCGCGGAAATTACGGCAAAAATTGTAACTACTATATAGCATCCGTGTGGGTGTACTCGATCTGCGTTGCTTCGATACCATTAATAAACATCTTCATATCCCGATATGCTCCAGAAGGATATTTTGCAACCTGTTCGGTTGACTACTTGAACTACTCGATGGCAGCTCGGCCAATTATATTTGTACTTCTTATATTGCCGTGGCTT
The DNA here is from genome assembly GCA_963931995.1 of Phaonia tiefii. Lineage (NCBI taxonomy): Eukaryota > Metazoa > Arthropoda > Insecta > Diptera > Muscidae > Phaonia > Phaonia tiefii. The sequence goes on from OZ008369.1 coordinate 131,788,297, forward strand.
GGCCCACTGCCGATCTTTTGTTTCTGTTACTTCCACATCCTGAAAGCGGTATTCACTACTCGCAATATGTTTCAGAACAATGAGAAAGTCGGGCTACGCCATGTCATCATGCTGCTACTGGATATTCTACTATGGTTTCTGTCCTGGACACCAAATGCCATTGTAGTAACGTGTGGCATATTTGGATATGAGGAATGCCTGACGCCAACGAGTACCATGATTTCAGACCTCTTGCGCAAGATAGTGTCGTGCCTGAATCCGATCCTGTACTTTATTTCAGACAAACGCTTCCGCAACGAGTTAATCAGTCAACTCTGTAAGTCGAAGCAGCAGTTTTGCGATGAAATGCCAGAACGTCGTCTAGATCCAAAGGTTTTATCAGCACCAGTAGACAGCGAGTCAATAGTAAAACCAGACTCAAAAGTTTAATTTACACTCCCATCTCTTAACATATAGCATTGTAAAGGGGATATATAGCGACTGTACAGAGTGACCTTCAAAATAGTGCAGGAAAAATTGTATGTGTGAACCTTTATTCAATTGTGATTGTTTTATATACAATGTAAGTATAGAAATGAAGTAGTATTAATATATGCGCATCTATTTACTTCAGTGTACCTACATAGTCCTACTTATGAATACGTAATGCCATAAATACTTATACATGTATTGTAATTTAATGTATTTACATATCTATTTATTTATTTATTTGTTTTCTTATACAACAAGACTTGCATCCTATACTTATAGTACAGAATTTCACATTTTCATATATGCATAGAACCAAAAAATTGAGAAAATTTTGAATCAAGCCAACAAGTACAGAATTCTTGATTCAAGTATAGATTAAAGCCTGATCTGTACTTGATTTAAGCCAGGGCTGTACTCAATTCAAGCCAAAATTTTCACTTAATTTAAGTGAGATCTGTGCTTGATTTAAGCCCGATTAGTACTTAATTTAAGCCTTATTTTTACTTGATTTAAGCCTGATCTGTACTTGATTTAAGCATGTTCTGTACTTGAGCTAGGCCAGATCAGAGGGCAAATCACAGCATTCGAAATAGAGAAAACGGCCACTGGCCAAAAAGGTCAATGTAGCGGCAAGCTGCAATATTGGCGTTACGGACTAAATGTCTGCACAATTCCATTTGTATATGCAGAGTACACGTGCACTGACGACGTAAGAATATTTATTCGTAGTGTCGCCACAAAAAAGTTACACATTTTTAGGAACAACAAATTCTGCGAATAACTTCTTGTTGTTACTCTGCTGTGGCTGCTGCCAGCGAGTACACATTCCTCTCTGGCTCTCATTCAAGCTTACTCAGAGCGATCATGTCGAGTATGTTGCGATAGCGAAACTGCACTATGTACTACATGTACAACGTTCAGTTTTAAAAATAGTATTAAAAAAATCGTTATCGTTTCATTTTTAAAAACGTTTTTTTTTGGTAAAAAATGAACATGTGAAATAACTTTACATTACCATACAAAGTATGTACCTACATATTTGAAAAAAAATATATATGTACGTACATACATACATATATCTTTTTTATGAATATAACAGCAAATTCCAATATTGCTTATTGAAAATCGAAAGAGCTGAAAATCTTAATCCATAAATAACATATGTACATATATGTACATACAAAAATACACATTTTAATACCAGTAAAATTCTAACTCGACTAAAAAAGTCTTTACCCAGCGGACCAAAATTTCGTATTCGATATCACAAACGATAGTTACGCGAAACTTTTGCGGGCAGAAAGCCCGAAAACAGATCCGAAAATGATCGGAAAATGAATCACTAGTCGCTCAGTTTGTGGCAGTAAGAGTTTCGTTTACGAAGTCTTGCAAAAGAATCGTTTGCGAGGTTTTTGTAATATCTCTTGCGAGACATTTTTGAGATTGCCAACGAGTCGGAAAAGATATTTTATGTGATAAAAGTTTAATATTAAAAATGAATTAATTATAATATTGTTTGCGACTCGTAAGTAATCTAAAAACTGTCTCGGTTACGATATCATAAACTGTACAAAAAAATTGTTTTAGCGATAATTTTATGTGTTTTTTACCCATTTTGTTTCCCCTAAAAAATATTATTATTACTTTGTGTTTTTATATTGTTTATTATATACTGTTTTTATATATAATAAACTATATTACTTTTATTTTATTATTGATAAATACAAAACTAAAGGCACTTCATTTCACCTTAAAGGAGGTGATTACTTAAAAATAGTCTTAAAATATAGTAAATATATAGTAATAATATAAAATCAGGTATTCACTGTTTCAGATGTCTTAAAATATAACTATCACATGTCTTCAAAATTAAATCAGGTATTCACTGTTTAACATTCAACAACACAACTTTCTACCGCCAAATCACAAACCGAACTGAAGACAAAAAGGCATAATCGACGCCAGACGACAAAAAAAAACAAATTCTTTTGCCCAAACCTTGTTGTTATGTCGTGAGCAGTGTTGCCAACATTTTGTGAGCTAAAGGCGTAATTAAAAACCAGAAAAGCGTAAAAAAGGGTAAAAATTTCCTTAAAAAAGCGTAAAAAGCGTTTGGCTTTATTTCTACTCAAAATGCCTAAATTTTCAATAGAACACATTTTTTAAAACTAAATACTATTCTCGAAATGGATTTTGCCCTACGGAATCTTTGAACTCATTTAGTTCTATCCAAAAAAGATCTGTTCGATATTTGTTCTTCCATACACAGTTTCTAATATTATCAATACTTAGTTTCATATTAGATATGACATCCGCTTCTCTAATATACGATTTAATAAATGCCAGTATTTCGTCTCTATTGCTGTTATAGAGACTGGTATTTACACTAAACAATGATATTTTTTGTAGTGTTCCAAAGTTGGTTGGAAGTTTACATCGCATTTCGTATATAAGATGTTTAGTGAATATAATACATTTTTCCTTAATTCCTTTCTTTTCGTGTTCTGAAATCAGTGAATCCTTGCACGCTTTTTCAAAACTATGCCCAAGATAGCAAAATTCGTCTAAACAATTTTCAATAGGATCTTTTAAATAATTAAAACTTTTTTTCATTTGTTCTTTCGGTGAAAACATAAAAGCACAAGAGGATGACATTTCGTCAGTGCTGTTAAAACAACAAACATGTATACAAATTACAACAACTCGTCTTATACCATATAAAAAATTATACCATAGCAGTAGCAACACGAGTATATGGGGTGCTTAAGACAGACTGAAGGAATGAAAGAGACTTACATACATATGTATGTACCGGGTTGCCCATATTCGACGGACCCATCTGGCAACGCCATAACTTTTGACAGAGATGTCAGATCGCTTAATGACATACCGCGTTTGAAGCGTCAGTCCAAGCAGATTTTTACCATGCAACAATACACGCCACGCGAGCGCTCTGAAATAGTTGAAATTTACATTCAACAGAACAAGTCAATTGTGAAAACTCACCGTGCTTTTAAAATATTAAAAAATGTGAGAAGTGCGCCTTCTAAGAACACCATTAAGCGTTTATACGAAAAATTTTCGACTGGTGAGGCTCTTTCTAATCCGAAGAGGCCAAATAAAAGTCGACCAAGGCGATCGGCCGAGAATATCGCTGCCGTACGAGCCAGTGTTGAGAGGTCCCCAAGAACATCCCAAAAACGCCGTTCTCAGCAGTTGGGCATGGCTCGGTCCACTTTACAACGGATTATTCGCGTTGAATAATTGGAACAAATTAAATGATTAAGATTGCCAACCGCCAAATTTTTATTTTTTTCTTTGATTTTTTAAAAAAAAACATGGGTTCGTCGAACATGGGCAACCCTGTATGTAAAAACTTGCAATAGCAATAAATATTCGAATGTATACACGTTGCCACATTTGAAAAGCCAAAAAGCGCTAAAAGCACCAACGGAAAACATGAAAAGCGTACGCATAGCGCTTTTTTTCCTTTTGGCACTATGGACCCTATTTTCGCGTTTTGGAGGGTCTAAAAAGCACCATAAATAGTGCGAAAAGCACCAAGTTGGCATCGCTGGTCGTGAGCCTGCACAATTCGTAGAAACGCATAAGCGACGTCAGAACACAAAAAAAAAACTATTTACCATAACTTTGTTGTTGTGTGCCTGTACGTTTTATTCTGTTGGGCATGCGACAAAACGGCAACAATGTTTCTCCCTCTTTTTTTGTCCGGTAAACTATCATTTCTAAGTCTGATAGTGAACAACAAGCGAGACACTCGCATAAGGCTCGTTGGATGGTCCGCTGGGTAATGATGACTCATTATAATACATTCAGCTTTGCTTCGCAGACACAGATGTATGTATGTATGTAAAGTGCCCCCTAGACGATCAATATTCTTCTCAATATATTGCACAATATATTGTACAATATAATTACTTGTTCACCCCACACGGTTCAATATTATTGCGCAATGTATTAGTTCGCGGCTGATATTGTGCAGTAAACATGTTTAATAATAAGAAGACGGCAAGTTGTGTAGCTATAGCACTAGTCATGGCTTCAAAAGAGATGGAAAAAAAGAAGCGAAGGTGTATGAGGGAGTGGTTCAAACAACGAAATAAATCCACTCATGAAAATTTATTTAATGAACTGCGAATGAATGAACATGGTGATTTTAAAAATTTTGTGCGATTAGATAGTACATTATTTGATGAACTATTGAAAATGGTTACACCTGAAATTGAAAAAACGATACCGTAATGCGAGATGATATCCCTCCAATTCAGCGTTTATCAATAACACTACGTTATCTAGCAACAGGAAATACTTTCGAAGATTTAAAATTTACAAGTGCTATATCTGTACAATCCATAGGCACAATTGTAATGCAAACTTGCAGAGCTATAATAAACTCCCTGAAGGACTATTTTATGTCTAATAATTATTTACATTTTATTGAAAATTTGCAAAGAATTGAGAAACAGGGGGTTGCGTCGAAGAATTAGACTGAGAGGATCCTGATCCTGTGTGTATACACACGCTGTTTAGATGTTAACACTCAACTGAAGCAATTTTGTGAAATATTGTGCAATATCGCCCACAGACGATCAATATTTAGAATATTGCACAATAAATATCAAAATCATTTTGATTTACACAATATATTGCGCAATATATTGCACAACCTTCAATATGATCTACAGACGGGCAATAATATTGCACAATATCGAATATTGCGCAATATATTGCGAAGAATATTGACCGTCTAGAGGGCACTTAACAGAGAAATACTCGAGGTACCACGTGAAGTGAACAAAATTCATACAGTACTGGTGCTCTAGTATTTACATTTTTATATGTTCTCTTTTTTCGGAACACATTTTGCTGCGGCTAATTACTTGTTGGTATTTGACAAACAACTGTTCTCTTCGCTTCACTACTTGCGCTCTGAGAGTGAGAGGAAGTTTGTACTAGAATCGACGACGAATTTCATACATGCAGCGAATAGTTATTCGATGCAGCCCTCTATTACGGACGTCAACATATGACCACAAATACTCATTTCGGATATAACATATACAAAAGCTTCTTTCGACAATCGAAAATGTATTTTAAATCTATGGACGTTAAAACATTTTCTTAAAAATATTTACATACTTTAAAGGGCAAAACTTACTCAACATCTGGCAATGGAAAAGGATTGCTTTTGTCGCGAATAGATATTCTAATAATATGAATATTGGACTCATCTTCTGAAAACGAAGATGAGAAATATAAAATCAAAAACATTTGGATCCAGTTAAGTCAAAAGATTTCTGTATTTTCACAACAATCTTCACATTTTCACACGATTTTATTTAGGTTGTTTCATTTTTCGTTTTGTGTGTCTTATTACCATATGGTTACAGCAATATAACAAATTGCTATAGGCAATACAAAGTACGATCGACCACCGTGATCCAAAAAATGTCAGCTGTCGATAATTATCTCATGTGAACGTCGAGAACGGTGATTTGCCTCCAGTACGTGATTTAATCGTTCTCAGTACTTAATTTAAGCGCTACTTGTACTTGATTTAAGCGTCCCGTATACTTGATTTAAATGTGTTCTATACTTGATTTAAGCGCTATTTATGCGTATACTTGATTTTCTCTTGATCAGTGCTTGACTTCATCTATAGTTAATGTAAGCATGATCATTACTTGATTTACATGAGAAAGACAACATAATTTGTATTTTGAATTAACTTTGATTTGTACTTTTGAGATCTTAAACAAACATTGACTATTTTTACATATATTAGTGGTACACCAAGTCCTATATTTTTACAGTTAGTTAATTACTTTAAAAATATTCAGTTAATCAAAATTATTTAAGATTTTTATTTTTGACTTTTTGGATTAAAGTTCAAATGTTAAAATCAATATTTTAAATATTTAATATTTTAAAATAAAAATTCGAAATAAAATTTTTTACACAATAAAATCGCTTCTGATTTCCTTTTTTATTTTTAAAATAAATACAATCGTACTTTTTATTTCTGGTTACGAAAAATTAATATCAATCGCAATTTTAATTTTTGGTTTTAAAAAATAAAAATCAATTGATCTTCGATTTTTGAAAATAAAAACCGATGTTTTTATGAAAACCTAAAATAATTATTGAAATGATTTTTATGAATATATATATAGAAATATGCACCTGTGTACGAGTACATGCCTGTATAGGGTTATTTAAGTACTTTCTGTATAAGTATACTAAGACATATTTTATATTAAAGATAAATACAAATATATAAATTATAAATAAATGTTTAAGTCGATGTTTCCCTATTATTATTTTTTCTACTTTGTTATTCGTTACGGAACCAACTTCAAAAGCTTTAAACTGGACCTCAAAGCCATTTATTGTTATTTGTCTACATAAATCGAAAACTTCCTTCTGATAACTTATGATAAAATGTATTATTTTAAATACGTAACTTAAACTGTGCTGAGTGAATTCCGACATAATGAGTTGAATTATAATGTGTTCCTTCGAATGTTAAACTATCAAAAACGTCATATTTCCCAAAACTAATTTCTTTCTTTACAATGATACAACGTAATCGCCAAAATGCTAATTTTGCAGAAGAGTGTTTTTCATTTTTCTTTGTCAAATTCATATGGAGGATTACTTAGAAACATGAAATATAGCATATGAAAGGTGTCATATAAGATACAAATGCATTTTTAAGCTAATTGTGTGTTCAACAAACCTTTTCTAGCGGTTACGCTTTTTTGCCGTCACTGTTACAGGAAATGTTGGTTTCAACTTCGAAAATATTTTTTAATTAAATATGCAGTATTACAGTTTTACTTTAGAGGTAGATAGCGAGACCAAAGACATTTTTTTACACATCTTCTTCATCAGTGTCGTTCAAAGCGTCCTTAATATTTTCCAAATGTTTTAGGCTAAGATATTCGTTATAACTTTTTTTTTGAATACTGTGTTTATTGCAAAGAGGAAAATTATTGGAAGAAATGTTTATTTCTGTAGCATAAAGTAGAGCCGGTCCGCGGTCAGTAGAGGTATTAAAGTCAGGTTTAATACTATTTTTTATAGCTGTTCTCAAAATAGCCGTATTTTTTTTGTAATACTACTTCCTTTGCGTCTATTTTGAATTTAATATTTTTTTGGAAGAAGGGTATCAGAAAATAGTTTCCAATATAAAAAATCGAAGTGTTTTAACGATATGCTTTCCTAACAGCAAGGATTTCTGCGTGCACTTCGAATAACTGTAGGCCACTCACTAAAAGCCCATACAATTCGGTTTCGAGTAAATGATGAAATATGGTCGTATCTCCTTAAACCGTAAACGTAGCGAATAATATTATTGAATGTAACGTTACGTTTTCTATAGACTCGTGCATCGCAGCTAGCAAACAGTTCACATCCATACTAAAGTACGGGCATAAAGGCTCATTTAGACTACTGACAGATTTTGACACTCGTCAAAATTTTCTGACACAACATTTTGAACTAGTGTTTACAGATGTCAAAATATTTTGTCAGAAAACCTTGTCAGTATTTTTTGACAGCATTTTTTGAAGTTTCATCAGAATATTTTGAAAGCCTTACACTACTGACATATTCTGTTTGTGTTTACTGACCAAATTCTGACAATTGTTCTCAGCTGTTTTTCGTTAGCTTTATCCACACATGATAGCAAGTTATTGTGTTTATAAAAATATAAATAAAGTTAAAAGTTATTATTAAAGGTAATGGATCCCCACATGGCTGCTATAATAGCAGCCTCGGCTCCTATCATGTCAACATGTCGTCAAAATACTGACAGTCGTCAGAATTGTGTCAGAAAATTTTGATGACTGTTGACACGACGTCACTATTTTTGTCACAAATTTTGACAAGAACGTGTCCGAAAATTTTGTGTCAGTAAATTCTGACATTTACACGTTACTGACACATTTGGAAGACAAATACTGACAATCTGTCAGTGGTGTAAATGAGCCTTAAGAAATGTTTTGGAAGGAAGACTTAAGGCTCATTTAGACTACTGACAAATTTTGACACTCGTTAAAATTTTCAGACACAACATTTTGAACTAGTGTTTACACATGTCAAAATATTTTCTCAGAAAACCTTGTCAGTATTTTCTGACAGCATTTTTTGAAGTTTCACCAGAATATTTTGAAATCCGTTTACACTACTGACATATTCTGTTTGTGTTTACTAAAGCATAGAACGAGTCAGCTTGATTTCTTAATAAACAAAACATTTCACAATACGTACAGTACTTGTAAACATTTTTACTACACATCTTCCCTAAAACATAACAACAGCCAAAGCAACCCAAAATTGACGAATGATTACTCGTTTTTGAGGGAATGTTACGAAGTTGTTGATTCACAGCAAATCATCAACTCACAAGTGTATCAAACTAACATCTATGTTATAGTGCTCATGTTGTTTATGCATGGTCTATCCTCGCGCTACAAGCTATAATAACATGAACACTGTTCTATTGCACTTGCTGCCTTCTGTGTCAGTGTGGCAATGAAACATTGAAGGAACGCGGATAGTAAAACATCGCTCTCTGTGTAGTAATTGATGTGCCTGTGTATGTATTAATTTTTATACTTTTTTTAAATGTTTATATGCTATTTCATAGAACTTTCTTTCCTTTTATAATATTTTAAATCTATTTTATGGATAAATGAATTGAAAATGTGATATACATATGTACTTATATATTTATTTTTGTATTTAATATCAGATCTATGTACGTGAATTGTTTTGATTAGTTTTTTATTGGTACTATTTTTCTTTTGAAGTATTCCAAGTTTTTTTTATGTTTTAAGTTTAAAGATGTTTGTAGTTAACCACATTAAATAATAAATTAATATTTATATTACTTCTACATTAAAGAAATCTTTTTTTCCATTATGTTTACTACATCAAAATAGCTTTACTTGCTTAATAGCTTTGCAAAGAATATACATATTGTTACGAATTTCCTTATTCGTCCTTTTTGCGTTGTTTTATTCCCAATAATAAAACAAGGTTCGTTTTTAATTACGATAATTACAACGGTATCACTTCCTTTTTATTTATTTATACAGTACAACAGTTTACTTTATTTATAACACGTTAACAAGTCTTGTATTTTACTATCAATTCGCGTTGCTTACTTTACGGGGTTTAATCACAAACTGAACTCTCCATTGCAAAGACCTCCGCTATTTATACCAACTCACCATACACAAATGAAGGTACATATATCTAGCGAATTCAAGAACCTTCTAGAAACTAGATGTTGTTGTTGTTGTTTATCTTTGTAGAACATTCTCCTACACAGGAGAATTATCTTTACTGAGGTGAATTCATGCTACTGGTTTAGCGAGCTGGTACGTTGTTACAATGCATACTTTCAGGCGCAGCACTAACCGCCTGTTGTTTACATACTGTTAGTAGAGTCATTAACAGTAAGCAAAAGCTTTTACTTATTCGTAACACTGCCCCCCACTTAAGCCTGTTCGTCCCGAGCAGGCTCAACCCTCCGTTTTCCATACAGAGCTAGTCTTTCCAAATGCACGACTTTCATTTTAGCTCTTGGACTTTGGCTTTTCTGGATTCTATAAACCACGTCGTTTATTCGTTTTACAACCCTGTAAGGGCCTTCCCAGTGAGTCTGAAGTTCTGGAGATAAACCCTTCTTGCGCTGTGGGTTGAACAGTAAAACTAGCTGGCCTTCATGGAATCCTTCGGAATTTGCCGCTTGGTCGTACCTGGCTTTCATCTTATTACTGACCAACTTCATTCTGCTGCGAACAAACTCGTGAAGTTCGCTAAGCTCCCCTGGGATACCATCATTCTCCCCACTGTCGGATGTTAGGCAGTTGCCAAACTCCAAATTTCTAGGGAGCTTTAACTCTGTCCCAAAGACGGCACTAGCTGGTGTTCGGGCAGTGGTATCCTGGGTGGCCGACCGGTATGCTAGAAGGAATTTTGGTATGCGTTCGTCCCAGAATTTTCTATCCTTACTGACGATCTTGCTCAAATATTCTTCAAGAGCATGATTAAATTTCTCTACCGTACCGTCAGTCCGAGGACGCACTGATGTCGTTCTTATACCACGAATTCCACTCCTCTCGCATATTTCTTTCAAGATCGCAGATTCAAAATTTCTACCCTGCTCCGAATGCAGTTCTAAAGGGACACCAAAACGACTTATCCAGTTGTTCACCATAGCTTTGCTTATTGTTTTCGCTTCTTTATTTGGAATAGCGTACACCTCGGGCCATTTACTGAAGTAGTCCATAACGACTAGGGCATATTGGTTCCCAGAGCTACTCGTTGGATATGGACCAGCCACACTCATGGATATTCGCTCGAAGGGAGCACTTGGGCTCTCCTGATGTCTCTGTTCGCAACTCCTCCGCGTTGGTCCTTTAGTTGTCATGCACTGGGTGCAGCCTGCAATCCACTCGGATACAGCTTTTTGACGACCAACCCAATAGAAACGTTCCCTTAGTTTCTCCATAGTTTTGCCTTTTCCGAGGTGCCTACCACTCGGACCATTATGAGATTCTGCAATTATCTCTTTCACTTTCAAGGCAGGTACCACAATTAGATTTTTCTCCGTTTTACCATCTTCACTTTCCCATACACGGTATAGACAGCCATCTAGTAATCTCACGCTATTCCACTGGGCCCAATATGATTTTAAAACGGGGCTTTCTGAAGCGATTTCATTCCGCGTTAATTGTCTATCCTCTTCCTTTGCCAAAATAATTTTTGCCAATACAGGATCACTTCTCTGTGCCGTGAACCACTCGTCGTCGGATTCAATTCTCAGGGATCGGACGTCAATAATTTGCTCTTTGATCTCAGCCTTAAAATCCTGTTTAGGCTCGATTACATGTGGACGGTCATTTACTCGTCCGGTATCGGCCGCTATCGCTGGAGATCTTGACCGTTTTCGTGGCTCTCTGCAGTTTCGTGCAATATGACCAGGTTTGCCATGATTATCACCTTTCAATTTTGTTGCTTGCCATAGCGCTTTCGTGAGAATCCGAATCACTTCTTTCAGTTCGCTAACGGCGCCTTTCAAATCTTTTGATTTGCCTTCCGTTTCTACCCTTCGCACATGATATGTCTGTTGACTGGCAACAACCCTCGCCGTCTCATTCGCCAAAGCGAATGAAACTGTTTCCACAAATGTAGCTTTTTGTGAGGCATACACCGAATATCTAACGTCAGGATCGTTAATGCCCCTAACAAATGCCTCTATCTTAAATTGCTCTAGGAAAGTTTGGGGTTCTTCAGGATATGCCATCAACACCAAACGTTCCACCTCGGTTGCGAAGTCCTGAAGCGTTTCATTATGCTTTTGCACTCGGCCTCTCAATTCCATGCGATATAAATCCTTCTTGTGATCGCCACCATACTTGCGTTGTAACGCAGCCAGTATATCCTCGTAGTTGTTTCTGGCACTGACGGGAATGCTCTGAAGGACTTCTGCTGCGTTGCCTTTTAGTGCTAAAATTAGCTCAACGGCTTTGTCGTTGCTGTTCCACAAGTTCTTAATTGCGACCATTTCGAATTGGAATTTAAAAACATCGAAAGGTGTAGAGCCATCGAAACTGGGAGCTTTCAATCTACTAGAGCCTTCAGAAATTACTCGCACCGGACCCTCTTGCAACTGAAGTTCATTCATTTTCCTTTGCAATTCGCTTACATCGTTTTTTAGTTCCCGTTCGACTTCCTCGAACTTATGTTCGACTTCTTCAATTTTCTGCCCCATTTCCTCGATTTTTTCTTCAACCTTTTCGAATTTATCGTTCACTTGAATCTCCATATTGCTCACAACTTCGGAGATTTCTTGCAGTTTCTCATTTGTGGCATTTGATGTTTCTTGAATAATTCTAGAATTCTCGCTTAATTTATCGTCCATAATTCTAGAATTCTCGCCAAATTTCTTTTCAAGTTTTTCGTCCATAATTCTAGAATTCTCGTCCAATTTCTCGTTCATAATTCTAGAATTTTCACCAAATTTCTCATTCAGTTTGTCGTTAATTATTCGAGAATTTTCGCTCAATTTCTCATCCACAATTCTAGAATTCTCGTTCATAATTCTATAATTTTCGTCCAATTTGGCCATCATGGCAGCAAACATTGTAGAAACATCTACATTACCAGTTGCTTCTTTTGCACAAACCTCCATTTCGTCTTTGCACTCGAACTGATATGTGTCAATGTTGATGTTTCGGCGTTTAAATTCTTCTATTAATCGCCTCTGCAGCTCTACTTTATTACCAGCTGTCGGTTGATCCAATTTGCTCAACTCCTTTTTTAGCTGTTCAACTTTGAGTTCCTCAAACTTCATCGTTGTCCTTAATTCGTAATTTCACTTCTGACACCAATGTTACGAATTTCCTTATTCGTCCTTTTTGCGTTGTTTTATTCCCAATAATAAAACAAGGTTCGTTTTTAATTACGATAATTACAACGGTATCACTTCCTTTTTATTTATTTATACAGTACAACAGTTTACTTTATTTATAACACGTTAACAAGTCTTGTATTTTACTATCAATTCGCGTTGCTTACTTTACGGGGTTTAATCACAAACTGAACTCTCCATTCCAAAGACCTCCGCTATTTATACCAACTCACCATACACAAATGAAGGTACATATATCTAGCGAATTCAAGAACCTTCTAGAAACTAGATGTTGTTGTTGTTGTTTATCTTTGTAGAACATTCTCCTACACAGGAGAATTATCTTTACTGAGGTGAATTCATGCTACTGGTTTAGCGAGCTGGTACGTTGTTACAATGCATACTTTCAGGCGCAGCACTAACCGCCTGTTGTTTACATACTGTTAGTAGAGTCATTAACAGTAAGCAAAAGCTTTTACTTATTCGTAACAATATGTTTGTATATAACAGTAGAAATATTGTATAATGCTTCATGTAAAACAACACAACAGTTGCTATTGCTTTCCACAATATTCTACTACTTGTGCTTTGTTACTGTGATACACATATGTTATCTACAAGCGCTACAAGCTATCATAACATTGATAATATTCTACTGCACTCGCTGCCAACTGACAGTGTGGCGCTGAAACGATGAAGGAAAGAAAGAGCGCAATGCCACACAAGCATGCTCTCGAATGATTCGATTACACTTCTCTCAACGCAGCATGTGGTTGATCGTTGTATACCGCGTGTTTTGTAGTTTTTTTTTGTTGCTTTGATTGAAGTTCTACGTTGTATGTTCAAATCGTTCCTCAGCAGTAACTGCTTAAACCAGCGGTTCTCAACCTTTTTTTTGTTGTGGCACACTTTTAACGATTTAAAAATTTGGCGGCACACAAAGAAAAAGATAAGTTTAAAAATTATTTATTTACCTATAACACACTGCGTAAAATAGTTTACAATATTAATTTAAAATGTGCGAAATAAAATAATATGTACTACAAAAATAACAGTACGTTTATTAAGGTATTAATTACAAGTTAATGATAAGAATACTTTTAATGCGAAATTTGAGCTTGATGTTTTTTAATAATTTCATTTATATTTGGTCGTAAAAATGACAATGCTACTCTCAAATCGTCTTCTACATTTAACAATCTTGATCTTTTTTTAGTTTTAATGTTGGTTAAAGCTGAAAATCTGAATTCACACAAATAAGATGTGGAAAATTGTAATAATATATTTAAAGCTTTTTTGGATATCGTTGGAAATTTGCGGAAACAGCATCACTCAACTCGAAAACTATTTTTTTTAACTTTCTTCGCTATGAAATTTCTAACTACTAAGTTGATCAGCTGTGCCATCGAGGCCGTTTTTGCGAGACCACCTACTCTCAATCTTGTATCTCTTATTTGTATGAGTCTCTATGTTTAAAATTCTTACGCTCTTGAAGTCCATTTGGTGCTCTCTCTCTCTTGCATGTTGCGCAAACGCTGCAGTTGCCGAAGGAAAAAAATTCTAAAACGGTTGCTATGCTGTCAACTTCAACACACACTGACTGAATGCATAGGTCGCTGAAGCACATGTGTGTTCTTTTGTTTTGCGCATTTGCTTTTTCAGTTTTGCTTGTTTGCATACTATGTTAGTTACAACTAAGCAACGAAAAATGAATTCAAACTAGTCAAGCAATTTTGAACACTGGTTTTAAGTTAATCTATTTTTGTTTTTTCCCGAGAAAACATACGGTGGAGAGTGTTATTGGATATGTATGCTGTTGTTGTTTTTTCGTCATTTATGATTCCGTTTCAATATCTCTTTTCTGTAACTTTTTGTACACTCATGAAAATCATATTATTTAATAATATAAATATAATTGTAAATCTTAAATTTGGCGGCACACTTTTAGAATTTCGCGGCACACAAAAGTGCCGCGGAACAGTGGTTGAGAATCACTGGCTTAAACATTAGTTGTGAATGTTAGGCAGCACTTGAAATGGGAACGAGTCATTTGAAACTGATTCAACTCAGCTTGTTTCAGATGTTTAGTGTTTACTGACCAAATTCTGACAATTGTTCTCAGCTGTTTTTCATTTGCTTTATCCACACATGATAGCAAGTTATTTTATTTATAAAAATAAAGTTAAGCGGTCTCCGTCTTTGTTAAGCTAAAAATACAATTTGTACATTTATAATACATCATTAATTCTAAAAACTCTTAAAATACTTACCAACTCATTTTTGCAAGTACTTTATGATTGTGTAAAGGCAAATAACAAAACACCAATCAGCTGATTCATTTACAGAAAAGGGAGCCGAGGCAAAATTGACGGCGGCGGCGGCGGCGCCTGAAAAACCCTCCTCGACGGCGGCGGATTAAGCGCTGAGCCGATTTAACAGTTGTGAAATTTGGTACAAACTTGGTTAATTTTCATGAATGAGTATGAAAAATATTGTCACCTCAAATGCAAACGGACGTAACCACCCTTTTGTCTTTTTATATGAGAATCATTTGCATGTAAGGTATTATCGGCGGCTGAATTCGGCGGCGGCGTAGCTCATTGGACAAAGTATCGGCGGCGGCGGCGTACCGGCCTCGACTCCTATCTCTGTTCATTTCCTGACATATTTTGACAACATGTTGTCAAAATACTGACAGTCGTCAGAATTCTGTCAGAAAATTTTGATGGCTGTTTACACGACGTCAGTATTTTTGTCAAAAATTTTGACAAGAACGTGTCAGAAAATTTTGTGTCAGTAAATTCTGACATTTACACATTACTGACACATTTTGAAGACAAATACTGACAATCTGTCAGTAGTGTAAATGAGCCTTTATAATTTTAATGGGTGTATTGAAAATATCCGCGCACCAGAGAATAGCAGAATTACTCTCTTGAGTATACTTAAAGTAATTTTCAAAAAAAAAGTAGAAGTAGCTGAAGTAGCAACAACCGATGAGTAATACTTCCACATACGCATCATGTATGAAGTGAAATGGTTGCGAGTGTCCGTTGTCGTTGGTCACTGTAAATTCTTCACACACGTTGGTTTGATGACGTATTTCACTTCGAAGTAAACGAAAATACTGGAGAGTATATGAGTATACTCAGTATACAGATATGATTGAGAGCAATGTTCCCGCATGTGTTCAGCAGCAGAGAATTATTGTTTACAATAATTAATGATTAATGATTTTGATGCATTTTAAAAATGTTTATAGACTGAATAAAAAAATGTAATGGCGGATAGATTTGAATACAATATTTTTTTCCAAATAAAACTATCAATTTATGTGAAAATGAAATTTATTTTTAAAATATATTTTTATAAAATTAAAGTCAATTCAGGTACAAAATTAAAATAAATTCAGGTAGTAATGTAAATCATAAAATTTAATTTTACCAGAAGCCAAGCATAAACTGAAAGCGAAACAATAACAAACAACTGATCATGACGCTTATTTTGCATTTTCATATACAAACATACATACGAATACAGTACTCAGAGAATACTGATGAAGTACTCAAACGCCCATACAAAGAATTTGGAGTAGATAATCATACTCTGAGAAATGTGAATGTATATGGAAGTAGATAATGGACTTGAATGTATATGGTAGTAGATAATTGTACTCTCAGAAGTAGGAGTGTATGTATGCCTACAAACTGAGAGTATTTACTTGAGTATACTTCTTTGGCGAGTACTTCATGTTTCTCTCTGCCGCGCACATATTAGCGGCATTCATGCAAACGTGAAAGCCGAGAACTTTTGCTCAGCGCAAGTTTCCCTCGCACCGTTGCATGTGACACCAAGTAAAGTTGCTCAGCGTATTTGTGCTCAAAACCATAGCAGCTGACCAAGATGGATACATAAGATGGTAGCAGTAGCAATTGCAAGTATTATGTTTGTGTACTTTTTCTACTGTTCTAGTGCTATCACCTTATTTATCCATCCTAGTCAGATACAACGATATGTCAAAAGTTTACACGTTTCTCCATCCCGCGTTTGCGCAGCAAATCTGACTTGAAGACTTTCCACTTTTGTGCAAGTCGCTTTGTATGGGAAATTTCTTTGTTTTGACGTTTGCCGCGTAAGTTTGCGAGGTTTACGTGTTTACGAGGCTCTTTCGAGATTGCATGAGGACCGCTATTGTATTTATGTGGATAGACCACGTTCAGTTAGCGTTAAATACAATGCCAAGATTTTTAGCCGTATTAACAATTTCAATGGTTTGATCGTTGAGTAAAATTTGCGGTAATTTTGTGGGTAATTTTGAACGTTTACCGATAACCAAGAACTTTGATTTTTTTTCAATTCAATTCAAAGCCAAAGAAGGCCAAATTGATTACATAGTTACTTACATATAAATTATGGCAATAATTACAAAAATACATGCAAAATATACATTCTAATAATGGATAAATTTAGAATATTTTACTATCATCATGGATATGGATTGTTCCCCAATAAACCTCTTAAAATGGTTAAAAAGGTTATTAATGTTACCACTATTAACAACGAGATCAATAAATTTTATAGATTAGAAATAAGTTTATTTTTGAATCCAGAAATCGAATGCGCAAAATGCCTATCAATATATGGAAAAACAGAGTTCCAAATACGGCAAACTTTCACTAAGAATGAACGGTGCATTATGAGTGAGTTAAACCGAGGACAGATCAATGTGTGTGCTCTGGATGAGTTTCCAAATGAGAAATGGGATATTAGATATGCTGGAGATCCAAACTTAAAAGCACGAAGGGCTTTTATGCCCCTCTATGTGTGGTGCATTTGTTGTCCCCCGCTCCCTCTCCTATACGGTACAGCATAGACTGTGTTTTCTTCGTCTTCTCGTTGCTGCTCAGTGCTTAAGGCATAACACTAAGCATTGTGTGGATATCAGCGGGAAGGCGGGGGACTCACAGTTTGTGTTTACTGCTGTGAATTTGTTCTGTGTGTTTGTATGTCGCAATGGTGTGTAATTTTGTTATACATTATGGTAACATACGAGGGTTGAGAACGAATTTTTTCGGAGTGTACTCTCATGTTAATATTCATCGGTCTGATGTTCTTGCTCTATGTGAAACCCAGGTTCGCGAGGATTCTGATCCACAGGATTTTCACGTTCCTGGGTACCACACTCTATCCCTTTTTATTTCCCACAGAGGCCTTGTGGTTTATGTAAAAAATGGCATAGTGTTTCAGAGTCAGCGACATTTCGACTCACAAGATCCAGAATTTAACTCTCTTTGGGTAAAATTCAAGATTGGAACACATGTCCTACATTTCGGATTTCTTTATAGAAGTCCTAATGCGGGAAGGGAGGCATCCTTTAATGGCTTTGACACCCTTTCCGATTCCATTTCTGAGATATTGGGGAATTATCCAGATAGTGAAATCGTTGTTGCTGCTGATTTCAATGTCCATAATTCGTCCTGGTTAATGCATTCGAGCCATACAACTACGGAGGGCCAATACGCTGAGCTCTTCGCCGCTCATAATAACTTAACGCAATTGGTGAATGAACCGACGCACATTCCGTGTGTTCAAGGGCACAACCAAAATTTACTTGACCTCTTCTTAACTTCGCACCCTGAAAAGTACGAAGTTAACACGCTTGCACCTCTGGGTAATTCGGATCACTGTATCATTTCAGCGGCCTTTTCGTATTCAGCTCTTCGTCTCGCTTCAAACACAGTCCCGAAGCGAACAATTTTTATCTACGAAGAGGCACGTTGGGCTGAGCTCAACAATTTTTATCAGCATTTTAACTGGAAGCTTTGTTTTCTGGACAATGACATAGATGCTGCTGCTGAAATGATCGAGAAGATAATTTTGATTGGTATGAATTCATTCATTCCGACGAAAATTATTTCGGTTAAACCATCGGAAAAAAGTTGGTGTAACCAGACATGCAAGAATGCTGTCAGATCCAAAGAGGACGCGTTCAGAGACTGGCGTTCTAATAAAAACGTTGATACTGAACTGCTACGCAAACAGGCAAGATCCAAGTATGCCAAAGTACTTCGACGCGAAAAGTTTCTTCACGAACAGCGTATTCGTACTAAAGTTCTTTCTTTCCCTAGTGGTAGTAAGAACTTTTGGTCATTTGCAAGAAGAATAAAGGATAGTTCTTCCTCTATCCCAACTCTTCTTAAAGATGACATAACATTCACTGAACCGGTTGATAAAGCTAACCTCTTGGCTGAAATGTTTGCAAGGAACTCTTCCTTGCCGGATAGCAATCAACCACTCCCCGTGATCAATTACGTATCTTGTTCCATGCCCAAGATGTTTTTTCGAACGCGAGGAGTTAAAAAGGTTCTTGCGAATCTCGTCGTAGGTAAATCCCCGGGCCCGGATGGCATATCTGCACTGGTCTTGAGTAGGTGCTCTTCGACACTGGCGTGTCCACTGCGCAATCTTTTCAACCTTGCATACCGTGCCGGAGTCTTCCCGGCGCGTTGGAAGATTGCTAATGTCCAGCCAATCCCTAAAAAATGTGATGCAAGTAACCCTGCAAATTACCGCCCAATTGCAATTTGTTCTGCGCTCTCGAAGGTTATGGAGAGTATGGTTAACCACCATCTAGTGAAGTATCTTGAGTCCAATGACCTTCTTAATGATCGGCAGTATGGCTTCCGTAGAATGAGATCTACTGGAGACCTGATGGCGTTCCTTTCGGAACAGTGGAGTCGATCCATCCACCGGCTTGGTGAGAGTAAGGTAGTGACTCTTGATATTTCCAAGGCCTTTGACAGAGTATGGCACGATGCACTCTTGTCAAAGCTCGCTGCTTTTGGTGTCGGTGATAACTTCACTCGATTTATATCGAGTTTTCTCAGAGATCGCACTATACGAGTTGTTGTAGATGGGGTTTCATCCGACGAGCATAAATTGACTGCAGGTGTACCACAGGGCTCTGTTCTTTCTCCTTCTCTTTTTCTTATTTTCATTGACGATCTCCTGGGTCAGACTGTGAATCCAATCTACTCTTTAGCCGATGACAGTAATCTCTGCCATTCTTATTCATTCGATCGTAGGCCAAGTCTTCAAGAGATTGAAGTCAAACGCCGGACAATGAATGAAACACTCGACCGCGATGTGGTGTCCATTGTTGAATGGGGTCGAAGGAATAGAGTAGATTTTAATGCGAGTAAGACCCAGTGTTGTTTGTTGTCGCATAAACGTATTGCTGACCCAGGTGTGTCGTCATTGTCTATGGACGGTGTGGATATTGATGAATCAGATGCTCTTGATGTTCTGGGCATGAAAATACAATGTGATGTCCGTTGGGCAAAACATGTATTTGAAGTGTCGAAAGATGCATTCAAGTGTCTAGGCTTTTTGAAGCGGTGCAAGAAATACTTCACTCCATCTGATCTTCTCAATATCTACACCACCTACATCAGGCCAAAGATGGAGTATAACTCCCATATATGTGCAGGTGCTCCTAGGACTTCTTTGGAGCTTCTCGACCGTGTCCAGAGGAGAGCGACGGTGTTAATAGGGGACAGTAGGGTATCCAACTCTATTGCCTCCCTTGAGCATCGTCGAAATGTGGGTTGCGTGTCACTGTTCTATCGATATTTCCACGGTATGTGTTCCTCGGACATCCGTCAACTTATGCCGGACGTGAGGATATTTAGCCGAAGTACGCGGCTTTCCAGTGTAATGTAGCAAGTTTATAGCGAAAGGGGAGGGGTCACTTTGAACTTCCCAAGAAAACCTCTGCTTTGTGAAAAGGGATAACAGTACCTTTGCTATAGTTAGACAATGCTACAAACCATTATTCTAACTCAGCCCAAATGAGAATGCATGTAAGTCCGTTAGGTTTAACGATAAATCATGATCTGCTTTATTATCGAAAACGCAGGGTTTATATACCATCGTTTTCGTATTGATCTTATCACTAAATTTATCTATAAACAATGAGTGCATTTTACAATAGATAATATTTCATTCAATTACTTTTGGTTATTTGGGTCGCCTGATTTTATGTGTTGTAACTCAAAGGAGTTGAGTCGGCACAATTGACATTGACTCACACTCCGCTTTGTTTGTTGCTGCAGTGCATTTCACTGTTCTCTAATTTGTCAAGTGGGTCAGTTATGCATTGTGTCAAAATATTTTCAGTGAGTGTCTTATTTCCTTATCCAATATATTTGGGTGGTCTCTTAATGTGGAAAACACTTTGTGGAAATATATCTGGCGCACTAATGTGTCACCATTAACATTTGTGTGTTTATGCTTGTAAAATTGAATCAGGGTGAACGAAGAGTAACTGAATGTTTCTTGTATTTAAAATTACACTGTTGAACAAAAGTGAATGTACGGGCACACTACACCCTCACCCTTAAGATTGTGCAATAGTTCTATGATTTTAGATTTGTTTCTTTTTTTTTTTTTTTTTTTTTTATCAGTGTAATGTTTATATGTAACAAATGGAATTGACAATGGTTCTTAAATTGTATTGTGTTCAAGAAAAAAAAATTTTAAAAATGTTGTTATATTGTTCCGTGTTTAAAAATAAATAAATGGTTTCCCATTACATCCCATGAAGGGACCGGGGAGAACTTCTCACAATCACTGAGCTGTGCGCTTTCCAGTTTTCACTCATTGATTGGGACCTACAGTTTTACACCGATTCCGAACGGTATTTTGAGAAGCTTTTTCATGGCTATATACTCGATAGTGTCGCCGTCACTATGCGAGGTGACCGCCGCCGAAAGAAACTTGAAGGTGGTCAGAGCAGGGTTCGAACCCATGATCTCATGTACAAGAGCCGCGCACACTAACCATTGCACCACCGACGGCCGTGTTTATATGGTTTAATATTATTCTTATGTACTAATTTTTCCTTATCTCTAATTCTTATTAGTATATTTGGATTTCTTAATTCAATTATCTCATATGGGCCTCTATAAGGCGCTATATTTTTCTTTCTGTTCTCTACTCTGAGTAGGACTAAATCTCCCTTCTTCAGTTGGAGTGTTTTTCTTTGTAGTTCTGATTGTTTTTGTCTTTTTATTTTGGCTGTCTGTAAAAATGACTTAGCCCTTTCTATGGAAAATCTCAATCTTGCTTTCAATTCATTTGAGTAGTTATCGTAATTGTATATTTTGTCATGCTTTATGATTTGCTCTCCGGGCATGCATGCCAAACGTCCAAAAACTAGTTCAAACGGGCTGTACTCTGTGTCAATGTGAGGTGTTGTGCTGTACGCGAAAGTGTAGTATGGCAGCCATAAATGCCAATTGTCATCTGACACAAAGGACAAAAAATATTCATTGAGCACTCTGTGGTTTCTTTCCACTGTACCAAGTGTCTCGTGGTGGTATGGTGTTGAGAATTTCTGTTCTATTTTCAGCAATGTGCATACCTCCCTTAATAAATCGTTAGTGAACTCCGTACCTCTGTCCGACTTTAACACCCTAAATATACCGTATTTCAGTACTACGTCTTCAATGAGATTTTCAGCAATTGTTCTCGCCTCTTTGTTCTTCATTGGACACGCAATTACAAATTTCGTCAGTTCACATTGTATTGTCAATATGTACCTAAATTCGCCTGCTGGTCTTAATGGACCTACTGTATCGATTGTCATTGTCTCAAACGTTTGTGAAGGTGTGTCAGTAATTGTCAGTGGCTCTTTTGTGTGTCTAATTTGTTTATTTCGTTGACAGGTATCGCAAATGTTTATATAATTCTTAACCATTTGCCCTAGATTTTTCCATAGGTATCTTCGTTTCAATCTCAATATCGTCTTCCTTATACCGAAATGACCTCCATATGGTGTCTCATGGTATCTTTTTATTATCTCAATTTGTTCCTTGTGGCTAGTAATTTTTCTGGGCTTTGTGAATGTTAAAATTCTGATATCATTATTTTTACGTGGCAGTTTATTCAATTCTTTAACGAATTCTTCCCGGGGAATTATACTAAATATGGCATCGCTGTTATTTAAACAGTACGTGCTCTTTATATTGGAGTGTGGTTTCTTCAATTTGTCTTCATCGTCATGAAGTGAATTATCGCCAACTCTCTTACTAAGTTCGTTTTGCAGCATCTCCATGAAACCGTCGGAACGACATGAAACTTCACTACAATAGACTAGTATTTTATTTAAATTTTCTGGGTCCTTTTTGACCATATTATTCTGCCTTTTATTTATAATAAATTTTATTTCGCATGCGTTTTTGATATCTTTGATGGATGTGCAGTTCCATATTCGAAGTTGATCAGACTTTCTATAGACGCTACTTTCCATTGCCTCTTGTTTAGTTTTGTTTGTTTTGCTTCTAGTCACTACTAGTGTCTTTTTCACTGTAGGATCTTCTTGAGCTGGTATCATTGTTTTTAGTATTTCTGAGTTTAACTCAATTCGTGATAGAGCATCAGCATTTGTGTTGTTCTTGCCTTGTTTATAAATTATATCGAAATCGTAGTCTGATAATTCGATCCTCATTCTTGTGAGTTTTGAGCTTGGATTTTTGTGTGCGAATAATGATACCAATGGTCTGTGGTCAGTTACCACTGTAAATCTTCTTCCAAATAGATATGGTCTAAAAAATTGTATGCCCCAGTGTATGGCCAATAATTCTTTTTCAATCACCGGTTTATTTCTTTCATGTTTTACAAGACTTTTGCTTGCATATGAGATTGGTAGATCTTTTCCAATTTCACCTTGTGAAAGTATTGCTCCAAGAGCGTAATCGGATGCATCTGTTGTTAAAACGAAAGGTTTATCAAAATTTGGATATTGCAGTATTGGTGGATTTATTAATTTATTCTTTAATAATTCGAATGCTTTCTGGTGTTCTTCTGTCCATTCGAATTTTACACGTTTTCCAACCAATGCGTTTAAACAACTGGCGATTTGCGCGAAGTCTTGTATAAATCTTCTGTAATAATTACAGAATGCTACAAATCTTCGTACTTCGTCTGCATTCTTTGGTGTAGGATATTTGGTTATGGCTACAAATTTACTTGGATCTGGTTTAATCCCATTAGATGTGATTAAATGCCCTAAATAGATGACTTCTGGTCTCAAAAATTAACATTTGCTAGCATTTAGTTTCAGGTTGTGTTTCATTATTCTGTCTAGCACTTTCACTAAGTTCTTGTTGTGATGTTCTAAACTGCAACCGAATATTATTATATCATCCACATATAAAAATGCTTCTGACTCCAATCCAGATAATGCGATGGTTAACATTCTTTGAAAACAATTTGAAGAAATTTTTAGACCGAACGGAAGTCGTGTGTACTGGTAGTGGCCATCTGGTGTCGAAAATGCTGTGAGTGGTCTTGATTTTGGTTTTAGTTCTATTTGGTGAAAAGAACTCGTCATATCCAATGTTGAGAAGTATTTAGCTCTTCCTAATTTATCTAGAATGTCTTCCAACCTTGTTAGAGGGAATTTATCATTAACTATTTTGTTGTTCAGCTGTCTGAAATCAACAACTAATCTCCATTTCTTTATATCTGTTTGGCCCTTTTTGGGTACTAAGAGTAGTGGTGCATTGTACGGGCTTGTTGAATTTTCTATTCTGCCGTCGTTCAGCAAATTTTGTACTTGTCGATTTATTTCTTCTTTGTGTGTATGTGGTACTCTATAGTTTCTTATGTATACTGGTGTTGGATCATTTAATTGGATATCTTGTTTGTAGAAATTGTTTGCTGAAAGTTGTTCGCCTTCTAAGTGGAATATAGATTGATATTTTCTCAATATATTTTCCAATATTGACTGTTCCTTTTGACCAACGTTTTCAAGATTTATACTTTTGAGCACCTGTTGGAATCTCTGCTCGACTTCTTTGTTCTTGTTAATAGTCACGATATCATAGTTTCTTAATGGGAATGTATGTACTTTCAAGTCTCTAATTATTATATGTTTTTCTGTTGTGTTTAATATTTTAATATGTTTATTTCCATTTTTTGGAATTATGGTGTTTGCAATGAATACTCCGTGTGTAATCTCTTTGTTACAGATAATTGAGTCTTCTTTTACTGAGATGTCAAAAGATGTGATTATTTCTGATCTTGGTGGTATCTTTATATGATTTATTTTTAATGCTGCGTTGTTGATTGGTATTTCAATTTGCTCCGTTTCTTTGTTGATAGTTAGCACGTGTTTGTCGTAATCTATATGACAATTAAATTTGGTTAGAAAATCTCTTCCGAGAATTCCGTCTGCGGGTATTGGAAAATCTTCGTGTACTAATTGTACTTTATGGTTTATTGTTGTATCATCTAGATTTATTTTGATAGTAGTAGATCCTAAAGATTTTGTTTCTTCGTCTGTGATGCCAGTTAGGTGGCAGAAGTCATTGGGATTTACTTTGTATTTTTCTAAAAAGTTTTCTTTTATTAAAGTGACGTCTGCTCCGGTGTCTAGGAGTAATTTTAATTTGACTCGGACGTCTTTTACTGTTATTACGATATAATTTTTTAAATCTGACGATACTTTGTATATTTACTGATTTTCTACTCGTTTTGGCCCTCTGGAGAGTAGGTTTGTTCGTCTATCTCCGGGTCGTTTAAGTTTCCCTGGTTGTCGTTGTAGTTTCCTTCATTGTAATTGTCTTCGTTGTAATTGTCTTCGTTGTAATTGTCTTCATTGGTGTTATCATCGTTTCCGATGCGATGGATGTTCCTATTGCGATTTTGGTTGTTTCTGTTATTGTTGTAGCTGTTGCGATTGTTGCTCTGGTTATTTCTGTGATTGTTGTTGTTATGGTTGTTCGAATTATTGTTTTGATGGTTTCTATTATAATTGTTATTATTTCGGTTGTTTTTACGGTTATAGTTGTTGTTGCTGCGGTTGTTGTTATTGCTGTTCTGTGTATTGTTTCCGTTATTGGCGTTGCCGTTTCTACTGTTTCCTCTTTGTGCGTTTTGGTATAATATTCTTTGAGTCTTATTGGTTGTCCTGACTTCTTCGGCAAGTATCCGTGCCTCCTGCAAGGTTTTTACTCTGCTTGCTTCAATCGTCTGTATAATATGCCTGTCATTCAGACCATTCTTGAAAGTATTGAAGGCTATCTCGTAGTTAATTGCTGTCACTGTGTTCCTGTGTTCTTCACCTAGTTTCAATATTTGTATTTCTGTCAGTTCGCTGATAAGAGACTCAATGTATTCACCGTATTTGGTGATGCTGTGAGTGTTCTGTGTTAAGTTTGTCAATTCGTTTAGTAATGTGTTTGCTGTTCTACTTGGTTTAAAAATTGTTCTCAACTTAGTCAGTACCTGGTCTGTACTGGTTGGAATGCCCAATTGTTTAACTCTGTTCTGGGTCTTTTTGTCCAATCTAGTTGTATATATAAAGTCAAAAAATGTCACTTTCTGCTCGGTGGTCAATGTATTATCTATTAGTTTGACTGTCGAAATGAAATTATCCAGTGTCTGTTTGTCACCCGTGAAAATCGGAATGATTTTCATGTATTGTATTATGTCACGTGTATCCATGGTGTATTGATTTTGCGTATTTTGTGATGAGTGTGGGATTTCTAGTGTTTTATTATCTTGTGTTTTCTCTTGTGTAAGTAAAGCAAATCTTTTCCTTCTATGTGTATCTAAAATTTCCTTATATGATCTTTTCAATTCTTTGAATTTATCTAAATTGGCAACTCTTTGTTCCTCACTGTATATTGATGATAATAATGTATTTTCAGCCTCAGCGGTTAGTGTACCGAGCTCTGTGAATTTCTCATCTATTGTGTCTAATTTGTATGGTTTATTTAAAGCTTTCTTTGCGTTTTCTATGTTGTAGTTTAGTCTTTTATATATTGATTCCATATTATCTATTTCAATTAAGCATTTATTTCATTCCTTATTGTTAATGTTTTCATTTTCTTATTTATATAATTTTTTAAAAACTTAATTAGAAAAAATATACTTATTATAACTATTACGATTAACAATATTTCTATGTTTAAACTTATGGTCTTCGAGTTGTTGTTTATTATTGTTTCGTCTTTTGTTGTTTTATCCAGCATGTTGGTTTCCAACTGTCTTAGCTCGAGTCTTGAGTAGATTGTTCTGCCGCTCTTTTCGCCTTGTTCAGCTTCCGTTTTTTTCTGGTTGCAGTCCTCAGTGCGTTGAGTTTTGTGATTATCTCGGTTCGCTGTTGTATTCTGTCTGCAGTTTCTCCTTCAGTTGCTATAATCGACGCAATCAAGTTTAAGCTCCTTTTTGTGCGGCTTATTTTGTCCTCTCTGTTTAGTTTGATTCTACATCAACAGTGGTTCCACCACTTTTGGTATCTTCTTCGGGATGTATTTTGGTAGTGGGCCGGCTTTTATTAGTGGCCTCGGGACGTATTCAATATGGGAGTGGCTCGCTTCAATTCCGTTTGTTCTTAGAATTTCTACGTATTTTCGGTCTAAAGAGTTTACTTCGTCTACCAAACCCTTGTAATCTTCCTCAGTTACTATATCCCAGTTTGGCATTTGTCTGGGTTTACTTTTTTTTCTTGTATAAAATTTGGATATTACGTTCTTCCAGGCTGGCAGGATCTTCTGCTGATTTATTTTATTTCTTCCTTCAGGTTTTAAGTCTGCAGGATCGCCATGTAATGTAGCAAGTTTATAGCAAAAGGGGAGGGGTCACTTTGAACTTCCCAAGAAAACCTCTGCTTTGTGAAAAGGGATAACAGTGCCTTTGCTATAGTTAGACAATGCTACAAACCATTATTCTAACTCAGCCCAAATGAGAATGCATGTAAGTCCGTTAGGTTTAACGATAAATCATGATCTGCTTTATTATCGAAAACGCAGGGTTTATATACCATCGTTTTCGTATTGATCTTATCACTAAATTTATCTATAAACAATGAGTGCATTTTACAATAGATAATATTTCATTCAATTACTTTTGGTTATTTGGGTCGCCTGATTTTATGTGTTGTAACTCAAAGGAGTTGAGTCGGCACAATTGACATTGACTCACACTCCGCTTTGTTTGTTGCTGCAGTGCATTTCACTGTTCTCTAATTTGTCAAGTGGGTCAGTTATGCATTGTGTCAAAATATTTTCAGTGAGTGTCTTATTTCCTTATCCAATACATTTGGGTGGTCTCTTAATGTGGAAAACACTTTGTGGAAATATATCTGGCGCACTAATGTGTCACCATTAACATTTGTGTGTTTAATAAATCGTTAGTGAACTCCGTACCTCTGTCCGACTTTAACACCCTAAATATACCGTATTTCAGTACTACGTCTTCAATGAGATTTTCAGCAATTGTTCTCGCCTCTTTGTTCTTCATTGGACACGCAATTACAAATTTCGTCAGTTCACATTGTATTGTCAATATGTACCTAAATTCGCCTGCTGGTCTTAATGGACCTACTGTATCGATTGTCATTGTCTCAAACGTTTGTGAAGGTGTGTCAGTAATTGTCAGTGGCTCTTTTGTGTGTCTAATTTGTTTATTTCGTTGACAGGTATCGCAAATGTTTATATAATTCTTAACCATTTGCCCTAGATTTTTCCATAGGTATCTTCGTTTCAATCTCAATATCGTCTTCCTTATACCGAAATGACCTCCATATGGTGTCTCATGGTATCTTTTTATTATCTCAATTTGTTCCTTGTGGCTAGTAATTTTTCTGGGCTTTGTGAATGTTAAAATTCTGATATCATTATTTTTACGTGGCAGTTTATTCAATTCTTTAACGAATTCTTCCCGGGGAATTATACTAAATATGGCATCGCTGTTATTTAAACAGTACGTGCTCTTTATATTGGAGTGTGGTTTCTTCAATTTGTCTTCATCGTCATGAAGTGAATTATCGCCAACTCTCTTACTAAGTTCGTTTTGCAGCATCTCCATGAAACCGTCGGAACGACATGAAACTTCACTACAATAGACTAGTATTTTATTTAAATTTTCTGGGTCCTTTTTGACCATATTATTCTGCCTTTTATTTATAATAAATTTTATTTCGCATGCGTTTTTGATATCTTTGATGGATGTGCAGTTCCATATTCGAAGTTGATCAGACTTTCTATAGACGCTACTTTCCATTGCCTCTTGTTTAGTTTTGTTTGTTTTGCTTCTAGTCACTACTAGTGTCTTTTTCACTGTAGGATCTTCTTGAGCTGGTATCATTGTTTTTAGTATTTCTGAGTTTAACTCAATTCGTGATAGAGCATCAGCATTTGTGTTGTTCTTGCCTTGTTTATAAATTATATCGAAATCGTAGTCTGATAATTCGATCCTCATTCTTGTGAGTTTTGAGCTTGGATTTTTGTGTGCGAATAATGATACCAATGGTCTGTGGTCAGTTACCACTGTAAATCTTCTTCCAAATAGATATGGTCTAAAAAATTGTATGCCCCAGTGTATGGCCAATAATTCTTTTTCAATCACCGGTTTATTTCTTTCATGTTTTACAAGACTTTTGCTTGCATATGAGATTGGTAGATCTTTTCCAATTTCACCTTGTGAAAGTATTGCTCCAAGAGCGTAATCGGATGCATCTGTTGTTAAAACGAAAGGTTTATCAAAATTTGGATATTGCAGTATTGGTGGATTTATTAATTTATTCTTTAATAATTCGAATGCTTTCTGGTGTTCTTCTGTCCATTCGAATTTTACACGTTTTCCAACCAATGCGTTTAAACAACTGGCGATTTGCGCGAAGTCTTGTATAAATCTTCTGTAATAATTACAGAATGCTACAAATCTTCGTACTTCGTCTGCATTCTTTGGTGTAGGATATTTGGTTATGGCTACAAATTTACTTGGATCTGGTTTAATCCCATTAGATGTGATTAAATGCCCTAAATAGATGACTTCTGGTCTCAAAAATTAACATTTGCTAGCATTTAGTTTCAGGTTGTGTTTCATTATTCTGTCTAGCACTTTCACTAAGTTCTTGTTGTGATGTTCTAAACTGCAACCGAATATTATTATATCATCCACATATAAAAATGCTTCTGACTCCAATCCAGATAATGCGATGGTTAACATTCTTTGAAAACAATTTGAAGAAATTTTTAGACCGAACGGAAGTCGTGTGTACTGGTAGTGGCCATCTGGTGTCGAAAATGCTGTGAGTGGTCTTGATTTTGGTTTTAGTTCTATTTGGTGAAAAGAACTCGTCATATCCAATGTTGAGAAGTATTTAGCTCTTCCTAATTTATCTAGAATGTCTTCCAACCTTGTTAGAGGGAATTTATCATTAACTATTTTGTTGTTCAGCTGTATGAAATCAACAACTAATCTCCATTTCTTTATATCTGTTTGGCCCTTTTTGGGTACTAAGAGTAGTGGTGCATTGTACGGGCTTGTTGAATTTTCTATTCTGCCGTCGTTCAGCAAATTTTGTACTTGTCGATTTATTTCTTCTTTGTGTGTATGTGGTACTCTATAGTTTCTTATGTATACTGGTGTTGGATCATTTAATTGGATATCTTGTTTGTAGAAATTGTTTGCTGAAAGTTGTTCGCCTTCTAAGTGGAATATAGATTGATATTTTCTCAATATATTTTCCAATATTGACTGTTCCTTTTGACCAACGTTTTCAAGATTTATACTTTTGAGCACCTGTTGGAATCTCTGCTCGACTTCTTTGTTCTTGTTAATAGTCACGATATCATAGTTTCTTAATGGGAATGTATGTACTTTCAAGTCTCTAATTATTATATGTTTTTCTGTTGTGTTTAATATTTTAATATGTTTATTTCCATTTTTTGGAATTATGGTGTTTGCAATGAATACTCCGTGTGTAATCTCTTTGTTACAGATAATTGAGTCTTCTTTTACTGAGATGTCAAAAGATGTGATTATTTCTGATCTTGGTGGTATCTTTATATGATTTATTTTTAATGCTGCGTTGTTGATTGGTATTTCAATTTGCTCCGTTTCTTTGTTGATAGTTAGCACGTGTTTGTCGTAATCTATATGACAATTAAATTTGGTTAGAAAATCTCTTCCGAGAATTCCGTCTGCGGGTATTGGAAAATCTTCGTGTACTAATTGTACTTTATGGTTTATTGTTGTATCATCTAGATTTATTTTGATAGTAGTAGATCCTAAAGATTTTGTTTCTTCGTCTGTGATGCCAGTTAGGTGGCAGAAGTCATTGGGATTTACTTTGTATTTTTCTAAAAAGTTTTCTTTTATTAAAGTGACGTCTGCTCCGGTGTCTAGGAGTAATTTTAATTTGACTCGGACGTCTTTTACTGTTATTACGATATAATTTTTTAAATCTGACGATACTTTGTATATTTACTGATTTTCTACTCGTTTTGGCCCTCTGGAGAGTAGGTTTGTTCGTCTATCTCCGGGTCGTTTAAGTTTCCCTGGTTGTCGTTGTAGTTTCCTTCATTGTAATTGTCTTCGTTGTAATTGTCTTCGTTGTAATTGTCTTCATTGGTGTTATCATCGTTTCCGATGCGATGGATGTTCCTATTGCGATTTTGGTTGTTTCTGTTATTGTTGTAGCTGTTGCGATTGTTGCTCTGGTTATTTCTGTGATTGTTGTTGTTATGGTTGTTCGAATTATTGTTTTGATGGTTTCTATTATAATTGTTATTATTTCGGTTGTTTTTACGGTTATAGTTGTTGTTGCTGCGGTTGTTGTTATTGCTGTTCTGTGTATTGTTTCCGTTATTGGCGTTGCCGTTTCTACTGTTTCCTCTTTGTGCGTTTTGGTATAATATTCTTTGAGTCTTATTGGTTGTCCTGACTTCTTCGGCAAGTATCCGTGCCTCCTGCAAGGTTTTTACTCTGCTTGCTTCAATCGTCTGTATAATATGCCTGTCATTCAGACCATTCTTGAAAGTATTGAAGGCTATCTCGTAGTTAATTGCTGTCACTGTGTTCCTGTGTTCTTCACCTAGTTTCAATATTTGTATTTCTGTCAGTTCGCTGATAAGAGACTCAATGTATTCACCGTATTTGGTGATGCTGTGAGTGTTCTGTGTTAAGTTTGTCAATTCGTTTAGTAATGTGTTTGCTGTTCTACTTGGTTTAAAAATTGTTCTCAACTTAGTCAGTACCTGGTCTGTACTGGTTGGAATGCCCAATTGTTTAACTCTGTTCTGGGTCTTTTTGTCCAATCTAGTTGTATATATAAAGTCAAAAAATGTCACTTTCTGCTCGGTGGTCAATGTATTATCTATTAGTTTGACTGTCGAAATGAAATTATCCAGTGTCTGTTTGTCACCCGTGAAAATCGGAATGATTTTCATGTATTGTATTATGTCACGTGTATCCATGGTGTATTGATTTTGCGTATTTTGTGATGAGTGTGGGATTTCTAGTGTTTTATTATCTTGTGTTTTCTCTTGTGTAAGTAAAGCAAATCTTTTCCTTCTATGTGTATCTAAAATTTCCTTATATGATCTTTTCAATTCTTTGAATTTATCTAAATTGGCAACTCTTTGTTCCTCACTGTATATTGATGATAATAATGTATTTTCAGCCTCAGCGGTTAGTGTACCGAGCTCTGTGAATTTCTCATCTATTGTGTCTAATTTGTATGGTTTATTTAAAGCTTTCTTTGCGTTTTCTATGTTGTAGTTTAGTCTTTTATATATTGATTCCATATTATCTATTTCAATTAAGCATTTATTTCATTCCTTATTGTTAATGTTTTCATTTTCTTATTTATATAATTTTTTAAAAACTTAATTAGAAAAAATATACTTATTATAACTATTACGATTAACAATATTTCTATGTTTAAACTTATGGTCTTCGAGTTGTTGTTTATTATTGTTTCGTCTTTTGTTGTTTTATCCAGCATGTTGGTTTCCAACTGTCTTAGCTCGAGTCTTGAGTAGATTGTTCTGCCGCTCTTTTCGCCTTGTTCAGCTTCCGTTTTTTTCTGGTTGCAGTCCTCAGTGCGTTGAGTTTTGTGATTATCTCGGTTCGCTGTTGTATTCTGTCTGCAGTTTCTCCTTCAGTTGCTATAATCGACGCAATCAAGTTTAAGCTCCTTTTTGTGCGGCTTATTTTGTCCTCTCTGTTTAGTTTGATTCTACATCAACAGTGGTTCCACCACTTTTGGTATCTTCTTCGGGATGTATTTTGGTAGTGGGCCGGCTTTTATTAGTGGCCTCGGGACGTATTCAATATGGGAGTGGCTCGCTTCAATTCCGTTTGTTCTTAGAATTTCTACGTATTTTCGGTCTAAAGAGTTTACTTCGTCTACCAAACCCTTGTAATCTTCCTCAGTTACTATATCCCAGTTTGGCATTTGTCTGGGTTTACTTTTTTTTCTTGTATAAAATTTGGATATTACGTTCTTCCAGGCTGGCAGGATCTTCTGCTGATTTATTTTATTTCTTCCTTCAGGTTTTAAGTCTGCAGGATCGCCATGTAATGTAGCAAGTTTATAGCAAAAGGGGAGGGGTCACTTTGAACTTCCCAAGAAAACCTCTGCTTTGTGAAAAGGGATAACAGTGCCTTTGCTATAGTTAGACAATGCTACAAACCATTATTCTAACTCAGCCCAAATGAGAATGCATGTAAGTCCGTTAGGTTTAACGATAAATCATGATCTGCTTTATTATCGAAAACGCAGGGTTTATATACCATCGTTTTCGTATTGATCTTATCACTAAATTTATCTATAAACAATGAGTGCATTTTACAATAGATAATATTTCATTCAATTACTTTTGGTTATTTGGGTCGCCTGATTTTATGTGTTGTAACTCAAAGGAGTTGAGTCGGCACAATTGACATTGACTCACACTCCGCTTTGTTTGTTGCTGCAGTGCATTTCACTGTTCTCTAATTTGTCAAGTGGGTCAGTTATGCATTGTGTCAAAATATTTTCAGTGAGTGTCTTATTTCCTTATCCAATACATTTGGGTGGTCTCTTAATGTGGAAAACACTTTGTGGAAATATATCTGGCGCACTAATGTGTCACCATTAACATTTGTGTGTTTATGCTTGTAAAATTGAATCAGGGTGAACGAAGAGTAACTGAATGTTTCTTGTATTTAAAATTACACTGTTGAACAAAAGTGAATGTACGGGCACACTACACCAGGAACTCTCATCCGTTTTTTATCGAGTGGCCGATTGACCGCACTACACACTATAGAGAAAATTCGTTCTTCAGCCGTACAGTCCGTATGTGGAATAAACTTCCGGCTAGTGTATTTTCCACCAATTGTGACATACAAACATTCAAGGCAAATATCAACAGACACTACTCCCTCTTTCCACCCTCTACTACCTCAATTTTCCTTCGCCAACACAATGCACTGCATTTATAGGGGGCATCCCCTGAGTGTTGGTTTGATAAAAAAAAAAAAAAAAAAAAAGTAAGTTCTTTCAGCAACGAAATGAAAAATTGTCAAAGAAACATGTATGATTTTTTTCGCTGCAGCGACTACAAAATTGTTTGATATACGAACTTTTCATTGTAGCAACGTAAAAACATTAACGAAAATGTTTCATCCATACGACGAAGTATTATTCATTCAGTATAGTTTCAATATTTCCTGGCATTTCCGAGGAGCCATTTTCTGTTGAAATAGTGTTTTGTGTTGTGGCACCGACCACAGAGGCCTCATTTAATGTTTCGAAATACGAAATATGTTCAGAAATTGTTCTTCCATTGCCTTCGATATTTGAAGAAACACAATTCAAACTGTCTACATTTTTAATTTGTTTCTTTTTAATTAATCGTTTGATGTATCGCGTGCTCGAACCTCTTCCGGACATTTTTACTTAATACATACAAACTTTGTACCATCTTTTTTAAGCTAAAAACCGAAAATTTCACAATTTTTCACATATTTTAATCTCTTGCGGCTGTTTTCCTTTTTTCTGCAACTATTGTGAACAATTTATCATTGTTTACATTAA
Organism: Phaonia tiefii; assembly: GCA_963931995.1. Lineage (NCBI taxonomy): Eukaryota > Metazoa > Arthropoda > Insecta > Diptera > Muscidae > Phaonia > Phaonia tiefii. The sequence continues at coordinate 131,823,099 of OZ008369.1, forward strand.
ACACACCTCAGCTAAACGACATGTAAATAGCGGCGTAAGTTCTGTGTATGTGCTGTTAGCCGTCGCATTCCAACGGTATGACGGCGACAGTATGATATCTGTTTTTTGTTAATATACCCCAAAATAAGACGGAAAAATTAAATGAAACTTTTTAATAAATTACCTAGTTGTCTAGGGCTGAATTATATATAACTATTTTGTATTTTTCTGCCAGAATACTACAGATCAGTCAAATTGACTTTAGAACCAGTTTGGTGACACATCCCCTCTGCACCCGTCCTGAGATAGGTACACTCAGGTAAATTAACACCCCTTTTCCCGTAGGGTAGTTAATAAGAAACGGAAGTGAGTTTTCGTTGCTTTTGTTTCTATTTTATTGTTTTAAAAATGCCGTAGGTCAAAATAAAAAAAAACCCCATTTATACACTGCGGTTCACATGCATAGCACACCGTGTACATTCCTCCCTATATTTTTGTAGGAAATTAAAACAGCGGATAGTTTTTAGTTTGCATTGGTAGTGTTATTTATAGATTTTAATAGAAAATAAAAAATATTTCGATGTATCAAACGATTTTTTAAATACAACTTAAAAAAGAAAAATACTCAAAAAATAATAGACAAATTCTGTTTCACTAGAATAGCACATGTTTTAATAAATGTGGATTAAGTGACTTTATTAAGGTTTTTTATTTTTTTTGTATTTGTTTTGATTTTTTTATAAAAACTAAATTATAAACATGGGTTTTTAGTAATGGGTTGAGCCTCCCTTGTTTAGAATAACCTCGTATATCCTATTAGGCATTGACTCGTACAAATTTTTTAAATAGTCGAGAGAAATTGAAGCCCACGCTCTTTGAATGGCCTCAATAAGTTCGGGTTTTGTTGAAAATTGTTTTCCAAACTCGTAGACTTTTCTAGACAGCCATCCCCAAACATTCTCTATTATAATAAGGTGAGGCGAGTATGGTGGCCAATTCAAAAGGGTGACATTTTTTGATTCTATCCACGATTTGACCAAACGGGCGGTATGTATTGGGCATTGTCGTGCTGGAAAGTCCATGGCAATGAGCCAAAAAGATTTTCAAACGATGGAAAGGCCTTTTCTAGAACAGGCGCCATAATAGGAAATCGCTCCCCACACGATAACTCCGCCGACTCGACTGTGTAATCGATCCAACTGGTGAGTCTCCTTCCTCAAATCGTGAAAATAATAATTGTAGCCATCAGGGCCCTCCAAATTAAACTTCACCTCTTCAGAAAAAACAATGCGCTTCCACTCGTTTCTCCATGTCATGTTTTGTCGGCAAAAAGTCAACCGCATTTCTTTCCGTGCAGAGGTAAGTGGCGGTTTTTTCTTTAATTTAAGTCCTTTGAGGTGATTTGCTCCTGAAATAACACGCCATACAGTGGTCTTGCTAGCATGGACACCTACTTTGCCCTTAATTTTGTCCACAGAATCGTGCGAATTTAATGCTTCTCTCCAAATAGCCCTCTTATCTGCGTCAGAGAGCACACCACTTACACGACCTTTCATGTTTTTTCCATAGTTCGTCTCATTTCGAATAAAATTAGATATTACTTTTCTGCTTTTAGCAATTTTTTTGGATATTTCAGTCACGGAAATCCCACAATCTCTATACTATGTTTTGATTTTTATTTGTTCGTCGTTAGTTAAAGCTTTACCGCGACCCATTGTTATGGTAAAATAAACCAATTTGTTTGAAAAAGTAAAAAAATTTGTTTTTCTATTTCGCGCTCAACCTGTTCACTTCTACATCAAACTGAAACTGCAACGTGCTATTCAAATGAAACAAAATATGAATTGCATTTCTGAACAAATTTAAATCAAAGCAACCAAAACAAATAACGGCATATTTCCAGTGAACCAAATTTGTCTCTCGGGGAGAACAGATGAAGACGAACATAAAACAAGAACAAAAAGTTCAACAAAGTTAAGAATATTGATAGATAAGAAAATAACATTAAAAATAAGCGAGTGGGCTATTCAAGTGAACCGCAGTGTATATGTAGAACACCTATTTGGAAATAGCTAAGTAAAGAAGAAAAGGTAAACATTTTAGATTATCATGATGGATGGATTGAACAGATCTAGCTGTGTCCGACCAAGAAGGACACCGCTCATAAGTCACTGCGCCAAAACAGAGTTCAAGAAAGAAAGAAAACTTCGACGATAACGAAATTATTGGTGAATTGAGCTTGGGATTAGGGTTGTGTCGTGTTCAACAAATAATGAAACGCGACTTGAAGCTGTCATATGGGAAAAAGTATGCAAAACTTGGTCTCATATCAAGACACGAATTAGCCAGATTTAAATTCGCTGAAAAATACAGATTTTTGAATGAGGAGTGATATTTTACGATGAAAAAGATTAAATTTAGATGGACGTGATGGCTGGGGTAATTATTGTTGTTCCAAAGATATTTGCAAAATTATACGTCAGCGGTGAAATTTTGGCTGAGGCTCCCTTATGGTTTCGACAGGTATTAGTTATAGAAGAACCACTCCAAAATATCTCGTTTCCACAAAAATAGACTCCGAGTATTATATTCGACTGTTGGTTGTCATCTTAGTTAATTCGGGGATGGAAATTCTGTCCCAGAATTTATCTTCCAACAGGACAACGCAGCAGTACATCGGCCTAAGAAAACTCCATCTGGTCTGCATTTAGTCTTGATCTTAATACGATCGAGAGCCTCTGTCCTATTTTCCCTATCCAAGTTTACCACCATGGGAGCCAGTTTAAGAATGTCAACGATCAAAATTAACAACTCCAGAAAAGTGGAAGATAACTGATCCTGCGCATATTCATTCGCCGATAAATTCAATGCCAAGTCTCTTAGAAGAAGTTATCAGCGTTGGTATAGATCATACGCCCTACGAAACTTTTTGAAGCATTAAATAAAACATTTTGCCTTTTAAAATATTTCGCACTAGTAATTAGTTAATTTTTGTTGCTTCATCTGGCAGAAGTCTTAGCCAAAGTATTTAATTTAGAAAGGGCTAATACAGCATAAAATTTAAACTTCCCAATTCCTCTCAAAATTTGGAAAAAGCAAAAAATTGTGTTGCGTTTATATTTACTTCGTGGGGTGTATATGGGAAACCAACAAATTATATTACTTGAATATGATCTACTTTATTCTGATCCCAAGAAAGGAATGTACACATTTTGTGCAAAAAGCAAACGCCTCATCATACGGTCTTAAAACTATCACCAGTAATATTACAACCCTCTTTGGTAACGGATGAGGCTTTAATTTCTTCATTTTCTTTGGGGGATCGGAAAAACATTTTTATAAATAAAAAGATTTTTTTTAATTTTTTCCCCACTGTACTTAAACTATGTAATCAAAATAGTAAAACTACAAGCGATCAAAAGTAAAATTAAAAACACAAAATTAAACTAGTGTTATATAAAAACACTAAACTAGTGTAATATAAGAAGGATATCAAATTCACTATCGTTTTGTCGGTAGTGAGGTTTTATGTTCGCATGAATTTGAAATGGTTATGGGAGCCAACATTAACGACGAAACGATATTGTTGGACGACTATCGTCACATATAATTAGGTCTCACGATTCAAGGTTGCTACTTGACAATAATAATACATTTTTAAAGATGTATAAAAATAAAATACACGTGCATTTATTGTTGCAACTACATAAGGTTTAAAAAATATGTGTCGTACAATATTAAGAGGAATACATACTCCCATCTTGAGGCAGACATATACATATAAATAAATTTACATAATTTTGTCTAATATCCAAAGAAGTGAAATCATTATTGTTTATTATATGCACTGACCTTTACAGTCAAATGTTGTTAAAATGAATGTACTATATTTAGAAAAGTATCACAATCGATATGTATTGACGCTGAATCACCGCAACAAATGCCCTTTAATAAATTGTGGATGTTTTATATTCCAAATGGTACCAATTACCATCTAATAACTACAGGGGTTTTCCCCGGGAAATTTGTTACTCCTGGAAACCGGGATTTATTTTTGTATTTCCCGGCATGCCGAGAGAGAAATAAGTTAAGAACAAAAATATAATTAATACATACATGAATTAAAAGTATACAAACATATTACAAGAAAATAAATGAATGTTATTTTTGTAAAAATATTTATTCAGCTCAAATGTCTTAATGCTATAAAAAATATAAACTAATTTAAACTAAACAAAAAATTGGTCGCAAACTAGTGTTATGTAAGAACGATATCGGATTCATTATCGTTTTGTCGGTAGTGAGGTTTTATGTTCGCATGAATTTTAAATGGTTATGGGAGCTAACATTAACGACGAAACGATATTGTTGGACAAATATCGTCACATAATTAGGCGTCACGTTTCAAGGTTGCAACTTAACAATAATAACACATTTTAAAACAATTGAATTTATTGTTGTAACTACATAAGATTTAAAAAAAAAGTGTGACGTTAAATATTAAGAAGAATTCTCGTATCTTAAGACAGACATACATAAATAAATTTACATAATTTTGTCTAATATCCAAAGAAGTGAAATCATTATTGTTTATTATATGCACTGACCTTTACAGTCAAATGTTGTTAAAATGAATGTACTATATTTAGAAAAGTATCACAATCGATATGTATTGACGCTGAATCACCGCAACAAATGCCCTTTAATAAATTGTGGATGTTTTATATTCCAAATGGTACCAATTACCATCTAATAACTACAGGGGTTTTCCCCGGGAAATTTGTTACTCCTGGAAACCGGGATTTATTTTTGTATTTCCCGGCATGCCGAGAGAGAAATAAGTTAAGAACAAAAATATAATTAATACATACATGAATTAAAAGTATACAAACATATTACAAGAAAATAAATGAATGTTATTTTTGTAAAAATATTTATTCAGCTCAAATGTCTTAATGCTATAAAAAATATAAACTAATTTAAACTAAACAAAAAATTGGTCGCAAACTAGTGTTATGTAAGAACGATATCGGATTCATTATCGTTTTGTCGGTAGTGAGGTTTTATGTTCGCATGAATTTTAAATGGTTATGGGAGCTAACATTAACGACGAAACGATATTGTTGGACAAATATCGTCACATAATTAGGCGTCACGTTTCAAGGTTGCAACTTAACAATAATAACACATTTTAAAACAATTGAATTTATTGTTGTAACTACATAAGATTTAAAAAAAAAGTGTGACGTTAAATATTAAGAAGAATTCTCGTATCTTAAGACAGACATACATAAATAAATTTTCATAATTTTGTCTAATATCCAAGTAAGTGTAATCATTATTGTTTATTATATCGTCACCTAAAATGCCCAAAGACGTAACCCTCATTTTCAAAATTTTACAGGAGAAGCAAGGGTGGGTTAATGTAGCAATTATAATTGCAGCAATTGTTAAGTTTATAGGAGAGAGAGGTGGAAGGGGTGTAACTGGGAAAAAAATTGCACGTACATGCAATTACCTTGCAATTCCGTTTTGATTTTCATTCGCAAATTTTAAAGTTAAGATGGCTGATAATAGTTTGGCGTTTCGTTCCATTTACTCTTTCGTAGTATTATTGGCAGTGGTTTTTAAAGTGTTTAAAGGTGTTTTTGTGAGTAATTCCAGAGATTTGTAAAGTGAGTATTTTGTTTTGATTTTATTTAAAAGAAAACATTAAATAATTATAAAAGTGTTTGTGTTGTGTTTGTTTTTGTATGAAACTTATTCATAGTGTCCTATTCTAGTTTCGTAACAAAAACGAAAGCCATATAAATGGTTTTTTTTGTGTATTTTGGAAGAAAATAGTAAATTATTAAAAAAGTGTTTATATTGTGTTTTTTTAATCTTTTCTTAAATAATTCAATAATTTGAAAGGTCTAAATTTAAAAAAAAAATTTCAATCAAATGGGAGCGACACCACATTTCAGAATATATTCTGATGGTGCAGCAGCATCCTTGCCTATACAGCGTAAAATCCCAAGAATATATGGACCGAAATATAAAGGCGCAGGCGTTAAATAATATTTTGGAGCAAATGCGAAAATTCATCCCAAGCATTAGTTTAGACGATGTCAAAAAAAATGGAGGAACTTGAGGACGCAGTATATGGCGGAAGAGCGACTGGTGACTCGGTCGAAGAAAAGTGGAAGTGGAACTGGTGACATATATGTTCCCCGACTTTGGTGCTACGACGAGCTGGCATTCCTGAAGTGTCACATTGATATGAGACCAAGCGAAGATAACATTCATGTAATTATAAATTTTTGTTTTGGAAAAGACCTTAAATGTTAAAGGCAATTATGTTTCCATTTTTTCAGGACTCAAATGTAACATACACGAGCGAAGATGTAATAACGCTGTAGGTAATTAAAAATTAATAAAATTCAAGTTAATATTTCATATTTGACTTGTTTTAATGTTTAATTGTAGGAGTCTGAAAATACCAGCCCAAACTTATCGGAGACTCCACAAAGGAAGAAACCAAAGGTATGCTTAATAATTTTTTTGACGGGAAAGTTTATCATTAAAAGTAAATAAACTTATATATTTAGAGAGGCGGTGAGATCAGAAAGTTCCAGGAAGAAATAGCCAACGTTTTCGATAAATTGAGCCAACGGAAAAAGCGGCGAAAGTTTGAGTGGTTGGGCATGTATGTCGAAACGGAAATGGAGGGTATCCACCCCGAAGATCAAGCAGACATTGCTATGAAGGTGCAGTGCTATATGCGGGAGCAAAAAGACATAGCAGCCCGCAAACGTAGGATGCCTGCAACTGAAGTACCATCAACGTCCAGAGATATACTGGAGCAGTGCATGGACGTTTTTGATGTATCAGATTTTGTCTAAAATATGATCAGGTAATACACAAAATTTCATATTAAATTTCTTAACTTTTTGTCTAATTCTTGTTTCTCTTCCGTCATTCTAGCACAACTCTCAACTCACAGTCTACATACATATATTTACCTAGACGTTATATTCGCTTGATGTTATTGCAATATGACTCTTATGGAATGACAACTCGTCGTCGCCTTAATATTTCTGTCCATGTACTCCAACGATTGTACGCTGTACAAACTATTTCAGCTACAACTCTCGGATCTCAACAAAATATTTCATTAGTTTCGTTCTAAGATTGTTAGTTTAGTTTTAAAATGCTAGTAAATGAAAACTACCAAAAATTATTTTATGTTTAAACAAAATTTTATGTTATGTTTCCTTTTAGATTATAAGATTTTTTGAATAATAAACTTGATTTGTTTTTATTTTTTGCTTGTTTTTATTATATGTTATTTAAGGGGGTCCAAAAATAGTTTAAAAAAAAACATTACATTGAAAAGTAAATGGTGAAACAGAAAACTAAATACAGAAATTATAAAAATTACCAAGTATAACTTGTAGCCCTGGTTGAGGAAATGATTTGTCCACTAACAAAATAATTATTTAAGGTGTTGATGTCATTCATTTTGATGCCATTCCAATTTTCCTTCGTTGTTGAAGTATTTCATAAATTCTTGCCTTATGATTTCTGCTTCACCTCTTCGAGGATTGTACGAGCTGTCCAAAGTAACAGCACTGCTTACAGGTGTAGAATGCTAGTAGCTGCTGGTGCATGTGTCATCAGTTTCCAGCAAAAAGTTGTGTAGAACACAACACGTAAATACTATTAATTGGACCTTTTCCGCTTTTAAATTAATAGGTGCTAAGAAAATTCTAAATCGTTTGGAAAGAATGCCGAAAGAACGCTCGACAACTTGCCTAGCACGGGACAGCCGTGCATTGAAAACTTGTTTCTCTGTGGAGTTTGTGTGAAATGGGTACGGCTTCATCAAATGAGTCTGCATTGGGAATGCATCATCTGCAACTACGACATACGGGAGGCACCGACCATTTCCCACCACAGCATTTTTGGGTATTTGTATCTCTTTCATTAAAACTGTACTCAGCTTACTTTGAAGGAACACTCCAGCGTCATTACAGCGGCCATTACAACCTATGTCCACAAATATGAATTTAGAGTTGGCATCCGCTAGAGCCATCAAAACGATGCTGTTGGTCCCCTTATCAAATTTTAGATTTAAATGTTGTGGTAGAATGCTCCATCTCTACTGTATGGCCGGAAGTTAATGTGCGTGCCGTCTAAAGCACCGAGACAATTTGGAAATTGATACTTGATAGCAAATTCCTTCGCTATGGCCTCCCACTCCAAAACACTGGTGGGAAACTTTAGAATAAAATAGAAAAATTTACTTAACGTTTAAACAATTTACAATCTTTAAATACCTTCAAATATTTTCCTTTCAATTGCTGCAACAAAACTTGACACACTTCTGGTACAGTTTTTGAAATTGTTGAAGAAGACATACGTGTCTGGTAGTTCAGACTTTTAAAAGTTTCCCCTGCAAAAGTAATTAAGTTAAAATAAAACATTAATATGCATGAATATTATAACTCACCAGTGGCTAGGAACTGCTGCTGGAATTGCATCCCTCATTTGCTTATCGGATCGCACTATACTCTGCTGTATTACCGTTAGCAAAAAATCAAATTGTTTTTTTGTCACCCTTAAATAATTGCGGTAAGACGCTTCGTCATTCAATAGCAGCTCTTTGCTCAAAAAAGAAAATGACCCGTGCTCCACTCTTTTTGTTCTCCATTGTTTCACCCACAACCGCTTTACTCGTTTCGTACGTAACAAAGTGGCTTTAAATAATAAATCACTTAATCCTACAATTATAATTTAAAATATAAGAATTATGATAAGCCGAATCATATTCTACAAACCAATGAGTACGTCCTCTTTCTCGCTGTCGTCCGAATCCATATTAGTCGCTTGCCCAATGCATTCTACAAGTCCTTCCATTATAGCACTTTTTTCTTTTAAATTCATTGCTTTTTTCACTAAATTCAAACTTTTTTTCACTTTTGCACAAAATTCAATTTTAATTGGCACGATTTTTACTCCGCATATGTCTCAAATTTAGAAGAATGTCAGAAGCAGCAATAATATAAACAACAATTGCTGAAGAGAATTGCTGTGTGTAAACGCCTATTGCAATTCCATAAGAGAATCACAAACAATTGCTGCAATTATAATTGCTAATGTAAACCCACCCCAAAAAACCTTATAAAATCCAAAGTATTTCAGTTTTAAACGCGTTCATTCCACAGCTTACCTTAGGAACTTGGAAGTCTACTATTTTGCACATATATATTTTAGCGCGGAGTATTATATTCAATCAAAAAAACAGTATTTATTTTTTGAGGGTTACGTCTTTGGGCATTTCAGGTGACGATATGTACTTTATTATACGTAAAATTAATGTACTATAATTACAAGAATATCACAATCGATATGTATTGATGTTGAAGCGCCGAAACAAATGCCCTTTATTGAATTGTGGATGTTTTATATTCCAAATGGTATCAATTACCATCTAATAACTACAGGGGTTTTCCCCGGGAAATTTGTTACACCTGGAAACAGGAATATTAAATTAAGATGCAAAATTTAATTCTGTAAAACAATTTATATCAAATTTTAGATTTAAATGTATAACTGGATTTACTACCAAGATCTAAATATATACCAATTAATACATAAATAGATTAAATGTACACAAACATACTATTACAAGAAAATAAATAAATGTTATTTGTGTCAAAATATTTAGTTACCTCAAATGTTTTAATACAAAAAGCGCTTTTAGACATTCGTTTGAAAGATTAGTTCCTATTTTGGCAGCAAAGGTACCTGATACAGAAAATGATGATTGATATTCTACTGAAATTGCATCATATAAATGTTCCAAATTTAATCCTCTTTTACCTGTTGCTTTTAATAATCAGAGTTGTCATAGAAACCATGTCGGTTTTCCTAATTGTCGTTTTTGCAAACGACAAATTTGGTGTCATGAAACCAAGTTGGTTTAGGCAATTTCGAATGTAAATAAAACCAATGTTCGATTCAGCTGTTGCTTACATATGTTTATTTGTTTGAAATTTTATTTTACTTGTGTGCAGAAAATGGAAAAAAGAATAGTTTTCATGGAAATACCAATAAAAGTAATTGTATTACACTAGAAAATTATAAAAAAAAGGAATAAGTCGTTATAAATAAAATACAATTGAGATTAGTTTTAAAGTTGCTTTGCAGATCTGTAGCTAATTATAGGTTATAGGCGTTCTAAAATACTTCTGATTTAGCAACATGCTACTTCGTTGCGGTTTTGAACGGAAGTATCTTTTCAGAGATCAGTCGGTAATGATTCAAGTATAAGTCTCTGAAGAAGCACAGTATCAACAATTTTTGGGAACAGGTCTATGTTACGGCTTACAATCCAAAAAAACAACCATTTCTTGAGGGGGTACAACACGTTATTTTAAGCAAAAAAAAATAAATAATACATTTCGGGCAAATGCGAAAATTTCGGAGGTGTGAGAGGGTAATGGGGTATAAACGAAGTCAAAATAAACTCAACAAATTAGTTAGAATTTCACGATAACTCTCTTAGTTATCGAGTTATGGGATTTTGAAAAATGATCGAATTTTTTTTATAATTTTTTTTCTCCTATGGCGTAGGTCCAACACCGGCTTCGGCATAGTATTTTTGTGGTATAAAGCTTTATGCGTGGCCGGGCTAAGGGATTTTCTCCACTGGGGTAGGTCCAACACCGGCTTCGGCATAGTATTTTTGTAGTATAAAGCTTTATATTTTTGAAAAAAATAAAAGAATTTACTCGATAATTTTTCAAAATTTCAACATACGGGGGGGGGGGTCCATAACGCCGAAACTAAGCATTTTCCCGGATTTTGTTATTTTACTTTTTTGCTTAAAATAACATGTTCTATTCGACGCAGTATTTTTTTAAATTTTTGGAGAGTAAGTCGTATAATAGACATACGCCATTTTGGCTTTCTCCTAAAAAAAAATAAAACAAACATGCAAATTTCATATTTCCAATATCCAAACCGATAACATTGGTTTCCGTGACACCTAAAACCAACAAAAATTCTAGTTCGAATATAAAACCGATAACATTGGTTTTCATAACACCAAAGCATTAGTTCTTGTCGTTATCAAAACCTATAGTGACAACATTGGTTTCTATGACAGTCCTGAATACAAATTCTAGTTTTGATAACGTATTATTAAGTGCATTATTGACATATTTACTTTAAAGCAGTGATGACCACACACATATAGCATATTGCGATTGTGAGTGAAGCAAAATAAAACGAAGTTCAAATTGGTCTGTGTTATGTTCCCTGTGATCTCCATTTTCGTGACGACACACCGTCCAGCTCTTCATCGGCATGGGTTCTCAACCCGCGTCACTAACTTGAGGGACTAACAACAAAAAAATCTTGTTCTTTTGAAACAACAAAAAACTCAACACATTCCTTTAAAAAAAAACATCAACATAGCAAACACACTCATCATAACACCAAATACGTTTTGGGACAGATGGATAATCCCATAGCCGCTGCCCACCCTACCATAGTCGTTTATTTATATGGTTTTAACGACCCTTCACACCAGTTCACCTTCACTTACGCTCACCGCATCCTCCTAATGTATCCGAAATCCACAAAAAAACTTTACACAGACATTATTTAAAATGTCATATTACATTTATTTTAAACATAACTCAATACTATTATACACAAAAGAAACCTAAATCGTGGCTATTAGAATTAAAGTAGATTCTCTAAAAAAAATAAACATTAACTTTTTGCGACAAATTTTGCAACACTTAACGTCTTAATTTAAAATGGGGGCAGAAATTATTAAATAAAACTGAAAATCAAATAAAAATCCAAAAATAAATAAGACTCTCGAAGTCGACGGTTAAAATACTACAAAAAAACTATTAAATTATACTAAGATCCAAAAAAAAATAAAACTCAAGATAACTCACAAAAACAAATTACGTATTTAAATCAACAAAATATAGAATTTCCTAACCTTTCCCTAAAAGAGCTCTTTGAAGGATTTTGGTTTATTCTGATATTTTAAGTTTGAGGCTTAAATTACCTTCTTTTTGTACAGTTTATTCAATTTTACTGCCTTCGTAGTTGGATCCTTCTGTGATAATTTACTTTTTCTTTCTACGTCTTGATAACTAAAATATATGAATATTAAAACACTGACTACAAAACGAACATTAAAAAAAACGAAATAAATAAAAAAAAACATCCTAACTTATATTCTACGCTCCTCCGCGATTATATATTTAATGGAAATTGTTTCCAATCTTGTGGTCATTCTTTAGTATTTGAAACAATTTATAGGCCAGATTCTCCGACGTCTTGACCACAGTAATTTCTGGTATACCACTTTCAGTGTTCCTGGTTGTGGCTCGTACTAACTTGTCTCGGCTTGTTTTAGAACATATGTGGAACATGTAATTTTCACCAAGTGGTTGTGCCCCCTACTAAGTTGTCTGAGCTAATACAGAATCCACTTATCGACTGTCTTATTTTGGACAGCTGGTATTACCCACAATTGTGTTGGAGGATGCCACTGTTCACTTTCTTTCCCGGGGTTCTAACGACACACAATTTAAAACGTATTTATGTTTAAATTTTTTGTTACCTTGTTTTAGAAAAATCCCTGTGGCTTCTACGGATTTTCGGACCGCTTATTGCTGTTTGGAGATAATGTTTTATATTTTCACGCAACCAACTGCAGCCACACTATGGTCCATAAAATCACAAATTTTAATTTATTTCCTACATGACAAATTTCAATCGCTCCCTTACGGGTTTCTACATATAGGTCTGCTTCTTCTGGGAAATAAATCGGGTCCCTTCCGCTCCTAACAGCTTAGACACTTGGCTATAATACACAATTTTAATGAATATCTCACTGTGCACTATACAGTGCACTGACTTACTTTATTCTAATTAGTTATATTTTCCACACAAACGATTCTACCGCACCTCGACTTTTAATTTAACTTTAAATAATTATAATTTAAATGGAACCGGTCACTTAAACGTTATTGACACTTATAGACTTTCTTGTCGCTAGATCACTTTACTAATGAACGCAAAACTAGCAGCCATAATTTGTTTTCGACTTTTCTCATATCTGGAAAAACAGAATCAGCTACCAACAATACATGCATAAAGAAGTAACCATGTAAATAGTTGACGGTTCCCATGTATTCATGCATTGGTTCAATGTACAACATCCGTTGGCCTTGAAAATGCATAAATTGCTGTTAGCAATTGTTGTTCGTGTACATCACCTTAAGAGAATCTATTTGCTTCTCTTTGACCCAGGGTGCAATCTTCTGGCAACTCCGTCAAATGGAACTATGCCAAAAAAATACAACCATGCACTCTATCCACATGCAGCCATATGTCAATTTTATAACCCAACCTCTTTAAAGGTGTGGGTAATGATCCCGCCCGGTCATATTTATTTTTCCGGCAGCATTGTCCAAGCTCTTTATAGAACTTGTCGCCATGCATCCCCCCGTTAATCGTTGTTATGTTTGTGCCGGCACTTTAGTGGTGAGATAAGTATTTCGTTTCCACTCCCTAAGGAATGCTGTGTAAATTGACTATACTTATTTTGCCACATCGGCGTGCTACAATATGTATGAGGATCATTGTCTCAAACTGCCTCATCAACATTTTTAAACATTCCCGTTTCAGGTTTTCAAGCGGTTTTGGTTTGAATGTTGGTTGAGGTTTTAAATGTTCTTCTACCCCACCCACAACAAAACTCTGTTGTTTTAAGGTTGCCCGTCGAAACAATAGTGTGATGGGTGGTATATAGCCAAATGGAAAGTGGTCCTTGTATTCTGAGGATGTCCAGCGGCCAACGTTGGCTACACCCACTATAAAATGAGTTAGCCGGGCACTAAATATAATCCACTACGGGCTTACAATACATCACTACAATGAAGATATAAGGGACTTACTAGGTAAGTATAACCTGCTCTTAAAAAGTGAATTCCGAGTCTTTGTGATAAAATATTTGCCATTTTAGATGCTAACATTGGACGAAGAAGGTGTATAAATCAAAAGCAGAATAATAATTGAGGACGGTGACCCATACTACATTATATTGCACAACCGGATATTGGACCTAATAGCGGTATGTTCATCAGTTCTCGAAATTTAGACCTTCAGGACTGATCTCTGTAATCTAGCTTAATCTATATATAAAATATTATTTAATTTTCGTTCTTTTTCATCTGTCTAATTCTCTTAGACTATCCTTGGAAGGTGGTTATCCACAATAAAAACATGCATTGTCTGTCTGATGATTGCCTTAGACTCCCAACCGATTGTGGGTAGCCACAATAAAGTGGTTTATTTATCTTCTCTCGTTTTCTTTTCCATGTCATTAAATGACGATTAACTAAGAATACTTCTACATGCGAATTTTCTAGGCGCTTTCAGGCTAGACTATTTTCTCTTTTTGTTTTAATAACGTTTCCACAACTATGAACAAATTTCATTGTTCGTCGTTATGATATCTCAGCTACTAGGACTGCATATCAACGACAATACGATTTCATGCAAGTATTTCCTCCTTATTTACACACTATGAACAATTTTCTTTACTTTTTTTAGAAAATTGTTCTAGATTGTAATAAGTGTGGCAAATACCGCATGACATTTCCGAATGGTAATTTACCTAATCCTTAGTTTTTGTTTATCATTCATTTGAATTGGTTTGCTGTCAGTTTCTTACAAACTATATATGCCTTAATCACTACAATAAATAAATAGAAATAAAAATATCACAGAGATTGTCCTATATGGTCTTTAGGTGTCTAAATGTGTCCTATCAATTATTATTGCACTAATTCCTCCTAATGTCCTATTGTTTGATGTCCTTAGCGTGAAATACCCCAAAGGGTTTGCCATTTAGGGTCTCGAGCTCGTATAAATTATTGCCAAGCATCTTCACAACTCTGCACTTCACAAATTTTCGGCAAAATTTGGCATTTATATTGTTTTTGAAATCCCTCAGAACAAAATTGCGTTTAAAAACCTCCTGTCCAGGGGTAAATTTGACAGTTCTCGCTCTTTGATTGTAGCGAATAGCACTCTTCTGATAAGCCGTATTATTCTTTATTCTATCCCTAATTAGACTTATCTTATCATTCCAGCCAAAAAATTGATGTCATTATCTTCTAATGCTTTTATTCTTCGTGCCAACCTATAATCTGATCCACATGTGAACATGTTGTGGCCAAATAGGGCAAAAAATGGAGTTACACCCAAGGCCGTGTGAATGGATGTTCTCAATGCCGTTTCGATTGAGTGTAAGTTTAGGTCCCATTCCCTATGGTCGTTCTCCCTTATTGCAGCTAACACGCTTTGATTTACACGCTCCGCCGCATTAGATTGCGGTGAATACACCGCTGTCTTCATGTGCTTTATTCCATACTGTTCTACCATGTTTTGAAATTCCTTTGAAACGAACTGCTTTCCGTTATCGGAGTGAATAATTTCGGGCACGCCAAAATCGTGGAAAACATTTTGGCTTTTAAAAACACAAACTTGGTCATATGATCTACCACGATGAAGATGTACGTATTGCCTTTCTTTGACCGGGGATATTTGCCCAAAACGTCGATGTACACTTTTTGAAATGGGCGAACGGTTGGTTATAACCTCGTTTCCGATTTCTGGCATCATATTTTGGTTTGAAGATTTGCATTCCTTGCAAACCACACAGTTTTTCACAAAATTGCGAACTTGTACTGTCATGTTTGGCCAATAATATTTACTTCTGAGAGTGCCCAGTGTTTTATTCATTCCTCCGTGAGATTTTTCCATCGGTTCATGAGCATCTTTTATTAAGCTGGTGGTAAGCGAGCTGGGTATCCATAATTTCCATAGGAATTCGTCCGTTTCTTCTACTTCCGAAGGTGTTCTATTTCTTTTAAATACTAGATCGTTCACAACTTTCAGATCTGGTAAATTATCTTTGTTATCCCTTATTGTTTTTATGAGATCTAGGTATTCTTCTGATCCGAATTCTGTAGTTTCGAATCCTAATATGGTCTCCGGTGCCACGTCCACTTCTTCCACTGTTCGTGAAAGCATGTCAGCCACGATGTTATCTACCCCTTTTCGGTGCTCGATCTCGAAATCATAGGTTTGCAGCTGTAATGCCCACCTCGCAAGCCTGCCATTTAGGTCCCTTAATGACATCAGCCATTTCAGGCTGGCGTGGTCGGTTATCACCGTAAACGGCATAAGCTCCACGTAGGGCCTGAATCTTTTAACTGCTAACACGGCTGCGAGGCACTCTTTCTCCGTCACGCTGTAATTTTTTTGGGCACTGTTCAGTTTTTGGGAGAAGAATGCAATGGGTCGTTCATTTTCCTCTCCATCTTTTTGGAATAGCACCGCACCTATTCCATAACAGGACGCGTCGCATTGAATATAAAACCTCTTTCTGAAATCGGGATGAACTAATACTGGGGCCGTGGTAAGGGCTTGTTTCAGTGTCACAAAACTTTCATTAGCGTCGTTCGTTATAGAAAACTTGATACCCTTATTTATCAAATCAGTCAGTGGAGCAGTTAGCGAGGAAAAATCTTTAATAACACGGCGATACCACCCTGCCGTTCCGAGAAAACTCCGCACTTCTCTCACGGATTTAGGTACTGGTATTCGTTTTGTGGCATTAATCTTATCTGGATCTGTTTTTAAGACTCCTCCTCCCACGATAAATCCAAGGTACTTCAGTTCCTTAAAGCAAAATTGGGATTTTTTTCATACCGATAGTTAGTTGTGCCTTTCTTAAGCATTCCGATACTTTTCCAAGTAGTTCCATGTGACGATCGAAGCTGGAGAATATTACCAAGAAGTCATCTAGATAGACGAAAACGTTCGATTTAAGCTCTTGCGGGATTACTTTATCCATGAGTCTACACAGCCTTTGCGCCGCATTGCATAATCCGAACGGCATTAGTTTTTGTACCGCAGGTGATATGGGGTAGTATCGGTCCTTGACCGGCGTTGTTCCTTCTGTCAGATCTATCTGATGGACTTCTAAATCTGTTTTTCCCAATCCATGGCATTCAAAAGATATAAATTTAGACTTAACTTGTTCCAGTGTTAATTTCTGGTTTTCGTTTAAGATATGTGTTTCTACTTTTTCAGTTTCCAATGGGAAATCTTCCGCCAATTTATCAACATTTAATTCATTTACGTTAAATACCACTGGAGCTAGTTCGAATTTTCTCCAAAAATCTACCCCTAAGTACGCCTTCTGAATTAAATCGGGGCACACATAGAATCTAATTTTCTCCTCGCGATTTTTGAAATGTACCTGTAAGTCGACTTTTCCAATGATGTAGTAATACTGCCCACCAGCGGTTTTCACCTCTGATATATCTTTGACGTTTGGGAATAAGGTCTTAAGTCAAAAAATGTCCACGATGTCCTCGAAACGCCAAATTTTGATTTGCTAAGAATCTAATTATACAAGTATTCTCGTTAGAATTTCCTTCCATTTTTTTATTTCTTTATCAATATTCTGTTGTTGTAGTTTGTCAATAGTTGCGCCACGTCCAAGTCTTATTTCTAATTCCTTCCATTTGGAATATGATCGAATGTGCAGTGGACTCACCTCATGTTGACTAATTTTGGTATTAAGTTTCCACCATTTGTTAAAACCATTTTCCGTATTAAAACTATAAGTATATATAAAAAATGCCGCACCGGGCGGCACTTATCTTGGGGCGGCATTTTTTATATATACTTATAGTTTTAATACGGAAAATGGTTTTAACAAATGGTGGAAACTTAATACCAAAATTAGTCAACATGAGGTGAGTCCACTGCACATTCGATCATATTCCAAATGGAAGGAATTAGAAATAAGACTTGGACGTGGCGCAACTATTGACAAACTACAACAACAGAATATTGATAAAGAAATAAAAAAATGGAAGGAAATTCTAACAAGAATACTTGTATAATTAGATTCTTAGCAAATCAAAATTTGGCGTTTCGAGGACATCGTGAAAGTGTTCATCAGGAAAACATCGATTCAATGGAAAATAGAGGAAATTTTATTGAGCTTGTAGACTTATTGGCTAAGTATTGGCTAAGTTACGAGAACACGTAGTAAAAATTAAGATGCGTAATAAATATAGTATCTCTTATTTGTCGCCGAAGATTCAGAACGAATTCATAGAGCTATTGGGAGGCGCAGTGAGAAAAACATTATGGATCAAATAAAGCAGGCTAAATACTTTTGTGTTATATTTGACAGCACTCCTGACATTTCACACAAAGATCAAACCAGTCAAATTATTAGATATGTAGTTATTGATGGTAGCGAAGTTAAAGTTGTAGAATCGTTTATTGACTTTGTAGAAACTAAAGGAAAAACTGCTGGTGAAATCACAGATATGATTTTAACGAAATTAGAAAATGACGGTTTAGATATAAAAAATTGCAGAGGACAGGCTTACGATAATGCTGCCGTCATGGCAGGAAAGCACAGCGGTGTTCAAACTCGTATTAAAGAAATAAATCCAAATGCAGAATTTGTAGCATGTACAAATCATTCTTTAAACCTGGCATGTTTACACGCAGCTTCTACAGCTATCAATTCCATCACATTTTTTGAAACTATCGAACAGTTGTTTTCGTTCTTTTCTTCTTCCACTCATAGATGGAATGTTTTACTTTCTGTCACTGGTCAAGGTGTTAAACGCAGTGTAGAAAATCGCTGGAGCGCTAGTGCATTTTAAGCTCTTTGGAAAAATTGACATCTGAAGAAGAAAATAGTAAACCGAGATCAGATGCTGGAATATTACTCAATTCTATGCAATCTTTTTCTTTTCTATGTTACCTTCATTTATGGGAACCCGTCCTTTTGGAAGTTAATGACGCTCAAAAATACCTGCAAATAAAAGGGATAAATGTCCACCGATGCCATATAAAACTAAATTCTTTGCAAACACATTTCATGGAACAAAGAGATACGCTAGTACAAAACGCTGTTATAGCAGCCAAAATAATTTGTGAAGAGTTGGAGATATCGACTGAGCCCGAGTTAGAAGGAGAAAAAATATGAATGGGGAAAATTCGCGAGACGTGGGGCTATCCTTAGAAGAAGAAGTACGAAGACAAATGTTTTCATCTATGGACAGAATTATAAAGGAAATAAAAGAACGCTTCGATCAGTTGCATGGCCTTGTAAGAAAATATTCGTGTATAATACCGTGTAACCTACTAAATGAAGAATTTGAATGTCAAATAAATGACTTGATTGACATTGATAAAGAACAGTTCCATATTGAAAGAAAAAGGATCCAGGTTTTTATGGCTGTACCTACACTAAAAGGAGAGGCAAAACATTGGAAAAACGGGGAGAAGGGCCCTCTTGATCTGCTAAAATTTATTCAGCAGTATAGGTTGGAAAATTCTGTTCCCAACATTGTAATTTTTTTAACAATTTCAATCAGTGTCGCTAGTTGCGAAAGAAGCTTCTCAAAATTGAAGCTGATAAAAAATTATCTTCGTTCTACAATGAGTCAATTAAGACTACAAAATCTTGCAATATTGTCAATAGAACAAGAAATTACAAATAATATAAATTTTGAGAACATTATACACGATTTTTCTAGTATGAAAGCTAGAAGAGTAGATATTATATAAATATGTTTACGAGTGCTTACAAATATGTCTAAAAAAATTTACTCTGTGTATTAATTAATATTGATTAAATAACTTAATAATTTATTTATTTGTATTAATTTATAAAAACCACTATTTGATTGACTTATAATAGAAAGGGCGGCAAACTGGAGATCGCCCCGGGCGGCAAAAGTTCTAGGTACGCCACTGGGTGGTGGCAATCTTTGTTTGGGAATAGCACCCGCTGACTTATCGGTGTCTGCGGTTTCCAGATGAATCTCTTCCTGCTCCGGAGGGTGTGCATCATCGCGTGTTCTCAAAATTGTCTGGGACAAATCCCCGATGTTATTGTCTTCTGTTCTTTTGGGCTGAGCCTTCTTGTTTGAGTAAACAAGAGACATTTTATATAGGGTAAATGTAAATTATGAAAAGAAAATATCTTCAAACCTGTAAGATTGTTATCTTTCTCTTTAGGTTTGGACACGATTCAATCCCCCCTTTAGCAAGGTAGTAAACAAAATATATTTTTAAGATACCCAACTGAAAAATCAATTCAATTTATATGTATTTATGCTTTTATCATTGATCTCAATGAAATTTATGTTTTATGTATTTAAGATAAAATATTTATTAAAATATGAATATATTTGGACACTCAACACATATTATTTCTACTCGCTACTTTACGATAACACAATATAATTAACAAAAATCAGATTTCTTTTACATTGGAGACTTTGATGCGGCGTGTTTAGCTCGGGTGTAGGTGTGTACAGGTGTGTTTTTGGCGTGCTTTCCTTATCTGCCATATGTAGTGCTATATACTAGTAAAATTAATTAACTCTTCAATTACGCAATCTAAAATCCACTGATCATTAGGCCGTAACTTTTCAAAACAAAAAAAAATATCACGAGAATTTAAATTAACAGAAAATTGTCTTCAAGCAAGATCAATGCATTTAGGCGAATAATTACAGATCAGCCTAAGACAAATCTTGTTTGGTATCACAGCAGTACCGCTGATCGCCCATCTGTCAAGTATTTTGCGTACTTAGAGCTTATAATCTTTGCCTTCTAATTCACATCTTGACTTCCAATATGACATCACTTGTATTTGGGTTGGGATCAGCTAAATACGTTTGTGTTAAACTATTGTACTGGATGGATTCTTGTTTCTGATTGGGCGCCATTTATTGTTATGTACCGTGACGACACTCCGGCCAGCTCTTCATCGGCATGGGTTCTCAACCCGCGTCACTAACTTGAGGGATTACCCTCAAGAGAATCTATTTTATTCTCTTTGACCCAGGGTGCAATTTTCTGGCAACTCCGTCAATTAGAACTATACCAAAAAAATACAACCATGCACTCTATCCACATGCAGACATATGTCAATTTTATAATCCACACAAGACAAGCAAGAAACACACAAAACATTTCGAGCCACAATTGCCTTCGCCAACATTAAACAAATATTTAAACGAAAAAAACGAAAAAAAAAACAGAGCAAGCAATACTCTATATTGGAGCAACGACAGCACGTCCATCTCCCAAGCCTCCGGGCGGCTGACATTTCCCAGCACTGGTTAGCGCGGGAGCCCTCGGAATGGAATATTAAATACTCCCAACCTCTTTAAAGGTGTGGGTAAGAATCCCGCCCGGTCAGATTTATTTTTCCGGCAGCATTGTCCAAGCTCATTATAGAACTTGGTACCATGCATCCCCCCGTTAATCGTTGTTATGTTTGTGCCGGCACTTTAGTGGTGAGATAAGTATTTCGTTTCCACTCCCCAATCTCCACTCAATCTGCCTCATCAACATTTTTAAACATTTCCGTTTCAGGTTTTCAAGCGGTTTTGGTTTGAATGTTCTTCTACCCCACCCACAACAATCTTTATTGTACAATTTAAAGAGAAATAAACGAAAATGATGGTAACGCAAAGGCAAAAGAAACTCGCTGCAGTTACATATATAAATTTACTATTATTTAAACGCGAAAAAAGTGTCAAAAATAAAGTTACTCGTAGACATTAAGTAAAATGGTAAAATCAACTGAATCAATGTTTTGCTTTTACTTGTCAAAACACCTGCTGAGTCGCGAGAGGAGACAGTGTTGTCAATATGTTGATTTTTTCGTACTTGTTATGGTTTCAATTTCTTTGCCATTTTGATTGAAATTTTGCTCCTCACCGATTTACACCAAAGTTTCACTATCGATAGAACTTTTTAAACGATTAAAAATGAATTTTTTTGGCGGTCGGTCCAACTTTTTGATATATAGGCCTTTAGAGCTTGAGTATATAATCGGCTATATCTGCAGTATTTATGGTCCGATCTGGGTCGAGTGAGTATCATTAGAAAGCTCATACACAATTCTATAAATTACATTACGTAAATTTTTTCATTTTTATTAACCCATTGGCGGAAAATTAACAAAAAGAATTGTTTAGCCTTACTTTTTTGATAGAAACCTATTTTTCTCAAAATATGGACGTCGTAAAGTTAGTTTTTTTCTTGATTTAATGAGCAGACAACACTTCAAGCTTTTTTTTTAAGGTATAGTACTCCTTATTAACCTTTCAAAGACCGTAGATATTCACTTTCAAAAAGCCTAAAATGCCCAGAGAGAAAGTTTGATAGCATAATCCGCCCGGAAGGGGTTTTTCGGTTTGTTTACAAAGTAAATTAATAACAAGGGAGTCTCAAGTCGGGGATCCCCTATTTTCAATGTCCAATGTTATTATGTTACTGATCACTGTGACATGCCTCATTTTTTTCAGTTTTATAACTTTGATATCTTTTGACCCAGATCTCTGGTGTTTAAAGGGTTACTGCAGAGTATTATAGCTTAAAAAAAGCTTGAAGTGTTGTAACTTTACGACGCCCATTTTTTGAGAAAAATAGGTTTCTATCAAAAAAGTGAGGTTAAAATATTCTTTTTGTTAATTTTCCGCCAATGGGTTAATAAAAATTAAAAAATGTATATAATGTAATTTATAGAATTTTGTAGCTTTCTAATGATACTTACTTGACCAAGATCGGACAATACATACCTGAGATATAGCCGATTATATACTCAAGCTTTGAAGGCTTATATATGAAAAAGTTTGACCGACCGCCGAAAAAATTGTCGGTCATTTTTAATCGTTTAAAAAATTCTATGAAATCGGTGAGGAGCAACTAAAGTGTAGTTATGCCAAATTATTAATCAAAATGGCAAAGGAATTGAAACCATAACAAGTACGAAAAAATCAACATATTGGCATCACTTATACTTGTCAACAATATTTGTCTATTTGGCACTTGCATTTGTCTTCAAGTGCCAAATCAGAAATTTGGCCATTTTCGTAAATTTGATTTGGCTTCTGTGGCAGCATTGCGTTCACACGATTTGGGATTTATGGTTGTTTTTGATTTGTCACAAGAAGCCAAATATTTGGCATTTCTGATAAATGACAAATGCAATTTAGAGATTTGTTTGTTTAAATAAATTTCGCTTTCTTTTGGCCTTCTACATAGCCTATTCCAAGCCTTCTTTAGGAGACCTTCAAAAAGTAACGAGAGATGGCCGAGCTCCCTAATGCCGCGTTGTGATATTTGGGAACACAGTGTTATTTGCATATTTGTTACCCTTAGAAAAATGGCTGCTCGAAGGCCTCCCAAGTTGCACTGGGAAGTGTAAGATTATGTACCTACAATCTCATACCGGAAGTTATTGTAGTGGAATTGTCATTTATTTTATATTCAGCTGAAGTCAAACTAGATTGGTTATGCGATCATTGATGCGTCTCAGGATTATTAGGTGACCCTGTCACTGAACCTCTTGGAACTAGTAGACATATTCTTATGTCCTTTGAAGGCGGATGAGCCAACACTAGTGTATTCAAAATGCATAAAAAACAGTACTCACATTCAAAAAGAAGTACAAAACGTCCAAAGGTATATTTGCACAACGTTGATTTTGCCTAATTGGGTAAATCAAATGTGTATGAGAAGGGGTGGGACATGTACAATTTGGAACTTGAACCTCCCGGTATTTCGAAGCAGATGACCCATTTCAAACCCATGAAGTGACAGATTATTTGTTAAAGGCTAGACATTTTCAAAATGGGTCGCTTTACGCTCTAAAAGATGTTGGGAAATATTAGAAACTTTCTTCCAAAGTTCTGAGTCTTCAATTCAACTGCTAGAAATCTACGAAATAAATTCGACTGAAATAGAGTGCCGTCAACACATCAACAAAACTACTCGTGTACGTGCTCGTCCTGTGCGTTCAGTGGAAATTATTGTCGCTTTAGCTGAAAGTGTGTTTGAACAGCCGTCAACATCAACGCGCCACCGTTCGCAGAACTGAACATTTCTCGCACTTCTTTTCGCAAAATATTGAGCGTTTTACGGAAAAATCATGTTGCATTTACGAATGAGAATCAGTTTAATTTGGATGGGCCTGATGGGTACAACTATTATTTCCATGATCTGCGCAAAGAAAAGCGTTTTTTGAACCGACATCACAGCCGAGAGGGCGGCGTTATGGTGTGGGGTGCTATTACGTACTATAGCACCAGCGATCTCGAATTTCAAAGTGCAAATAACTGGTGCAAGCTCTAAAACCTTATTGGAATCGGCTTTTCCGAAGTTCAGTGAAGTATTTGGTCCCATATTTTGTAGATTGCAACAGGATAATGCCCCTATCCACAACGCCAGAGTAGTAAAGGAGTTCACGGCGAGCCAAAATGTTAATATTCTTGACTGGCCACCCTATTCGCCAGATCTAAACAATATCGAAAACGTCTGGGGTTGGTTATCTCGTAAGATCTATGAAGGAGGTAGGTAATTTGATGTCAAGCAGTCACTAATTCAGTCCATTAAGGATGCTTGGAATCAAATTTCGTTGGATTACATAAATTCCCTTTATCTCTCAATGCAAACCCGTATATTTGAAGTTAATAAAAACAAAGGGGGTTGTAGTTACTCATTACTAATAGTTATTAAATAAAGTAAAGTAAATTTAAAAAAAAAAAACAAGAAAAGCTGTATCTCATAAATGTGGCGGCGCCGTACTAGCCATCTATTGATGTTTAAATTATCGCAATTAATTATTTTCCACTTGTTTTCTTAAAATATGTACGTTTTCTGTAAAAAATTATTTTTACTTAACAAAAGTACCTTTTCTTAAAAAGAAGTACTTTTTCTTAAAAATTATATTTTCTTAAACAACATTCCTATTCCTAAATAATCAGCTTTTTCTTAAACAAGTAAATTTTCTTAAAAAATTACCTTTCCTATAGAAATAATATTTGCATACATTTTTATTCTTACTTAATTTTTTATTTTTGTAATGAATTCGTTTTTTATGTTACTAAAGTAAATCAATAAAATAAAAGCAAAACAGTCACAAACATACATAGATTGCTGGTACAACACATATCACAACACAGTTCAACCCAATCATTGGGTAGTCATAGCATCGTATGACTCGACGGTTGCGTCGCAATGACTACTATGAGTGGGTTTACGTTTAGACATGGCATGGCTCGAACCGCTGCTGGCGTCGGCCTTACACACACAGCATAACATTTTGCACGATGAATTAAATGAACCGAAACATGCACTTGTGCTAGCCCTTAGTAGCTACTAATTTTCATTAATTGTCGTACATTATGTTATCGTAGGCAAATGAAAACAAATAAATATAATGAATACAAAAACATTTAATTTTAATAACATTTAAAAAGATTTTTTGCACTTTTAATAAGAAATTTACTTAAACAAAGCAAAATAAGGAAAACTGAAAACTAAACTTGTCAAACTTAAAGTCTTCTTCGTCTTTGAGATTGTCATTCATACTTAACAGCTGCATATAATAGTAGCTACTAATTTTCGAAAACCATTGCTGTAAAATAACTACATGCATTACATTTCAGTAAACAGCTGATTAATAACTTGTCAAACGCAACAAATACAAAATAATAAAATATTTTACAAAACACTAAAAAAATTATAACTCAGAACATAAAACAACACAAAGTGTATCAAAGCTGAATGGAGGTAATGTTAATTCTAATAAAATTTCTATTAGATTCCAATATAAATTAAGATTATAACATATCTTCATTACGTACTGTTGCCTTACACTGAAGCTGGTGCACGACAATTGGGCAACAATCTCCATCTCATGCCAATTATTATGGGTGGAGATTTTAATACAAATTTTGCAAACCCACAGTCGCAAGCTTTATCAAAATTTTTATTTGACGTTTTCCACTTGCATATGAGCAATTCTCCACAAACCCCCACAACTATCAATTTGACTACTATAGATGCAGTTTTCCATAGATTTTTAAATACAATCAAGTCAAAAATTTATATATGTGTCTTATTTTAGTTTTTATTTTCCAATGTAACATTTACGAATGTGTTCATAGAAATCGAACAGGTACCGTGTAGCAAAAAGGTGTTAACACATCGCCCGTGAGTTCGAACACTCATTGGATTTTTTTTATTATATATCTGATATAAAGCTAATAATTGAACTTACAATTTGATATTATCCATTTTTTGTTTTAAAATTTTGCACTCTTTTCCGATTTTTTATATTTTTCGACGTTGTCACCAGTAAAATTCACTACGACAGTTTTACTCGAATTTCACAGTCATAAACGACATACACAATACTATAATTGTAATAGACCATAAACAGAGTCGAATTTCGACATCGGTAATGCCGTATTTAAAAAAAACGACAAACATTCGACGGGTAAGTTTGTTCGGAAAAGATGTTGGGGATGAAAAGTTAATGGGGGTCGGTCATATATTTTGCCCCCTAGGGGTGACCCCTGATGACCTATGGTGTTTTTCGAAAATACTGAGCAACCTCCATTTTTGTATGGTGACCCCCCTAAGGGGAGGAGATTGGGGGTGGGTGTCTTGGGGGAAAATGTTGGCGGTAAAAAGTTAATGGGGGTCGGCCATACATTCTTCCCCCCTACGGGTGACCCCTGATGACCTATGGCAATTTCCCCCCTAATTTTGGCAAAGTGAACCTTTTTCTCGGCTCGTGCGCAACCCCTAATATTTTTTTTTTTTAATTTTTTTTTTCGGCATTGTCATTTTTTTTCAAAAAGGCACGGAATAGAGCCCTCATCTACCAAAATATCGACACAAGGTCCACCCTAGGGAACATGCCAGGAAACATGCCCAGGAGCCAGCCTCGGTGCCTATTTCGGATACTAAAGAAGCAGCCAAGCCATTGGCTAAGGCAAGTCCTACCCCGACAGCAGCAAGCAACTACGTCGAAGTGGCTTCCTCAGCAGCGCCTCCCATATTCTCCAAGCTGAAACTATGCACGATGGAGGTCAATCCCATAGTTCGTGCACACCGTGCCGGCTGCGAGGCTTTCGCCCCCGTGGTCCTATGTGAGCTGCGCGCAGGGGAGAGCAGCGTCACTGTCACTGGTCCTGAATTCGAAAGTACCATCTTCTCACGTTCTGTTCGAAATGGTCGAACCGCTACACTACCAGTCCAAAGTGGTCAAAGGTATCCCTCGGGCGTTTTGAGGTCATCACCGCAACCAGAGAAGCGTGTGTTAAGGACTTTGTCACCGTTGACAACTTACAGGTCAACATACCGTTACCCGTTAAGTACCAAGTTTTACCATTCCTTCTGGAAGCAAGTACCGTTGTCAGTGACATGTGGGCACATCCTATGCCCCACGATTTCGGACCAGTTCATGGCATCATCGGCAGTGACCTCTACGGCAAAAGAATGAAAGGCGGATGGGCTCGCCTCCACAACAATCCCCACGTTAAAGTCCAAAACTCGAGGTTCGGGGTTATCATTAACGGATGCATCTGTGGGCCGGCCAGAGTTCAGCCGCAGAATATGTTGAATCCATAATTCAGCAGCTTCTAATTGTTTTTTTGAATTTTTAAGTATTTTTTGTATTTCATATCGAATTTTCATTTCATATCATTTTTTCATTCCTTTTTTTGTAACATCGCCTAATCAACCTCGTTTTTAAGTCACTGAATTGAATTCGGCGTCAAAAACGGCTTTATAATTTTATCTCTTTTTTGTTTGTATACTTTTTCAACTTGAATGTCGCTCTGTAAAGACAAGTTAGTTACCATGAACTCATTCTACAATAAAGTCGGTTCAATCCGCCATTGAATTAGAAGATAAATTCTCTGGTCTTTCATTTGTTGGAATCGACATTAAAAACATCATTTTCTTGAACTCTGAACCAGAAGGCCAGGAGTTTAACAGTGTGAGATGAAATTATCGCTGCTTCTGGGATATGTTGTGTACATCACTTTGCTTTGCTGAATTTATCGACGCTTTCATATTAATTTGTGCCAAGCAAAATCAACTGATGAATTCTCCATACCATTTGAGAATATTGTGTGTGCAAACGCAACAACAGGAAGAAGATTATTATGTGCTTGCTTTTGTTTATCTTTTTCCCTTTCAGGACATTCGACTGATGAAATATTCGCTGCCTTTGCGTTAATTTTGTGTGTAACACAAAAAACGTGCAAAACAAACTAAAGAAAAAAATTTTCTAACAATTTTTTGCAAGAAACAAACGTTAATGTAACGGGATTTCTTGCGAAGTTATTGTTTATTTTGTTTGGGCATTTACATATTTGGAATTAGAATTCAGTGTGGCTTTAGTTGTGGAGCAAGTGTAAAGTTGTATGTTAAATTGTATGCTACAAATTGTATTTCAAAAGTAATGAATAGTATGCCACGATTGTCTTCAACACCATACATTGTAATCAAAAAAGTGGTAAATCAATCTACATCCGCTTCAAAAGTAATACGCGGTGTAGCGATGCTGCCCACTAACGCCATTATATGAAATCTACAAAGTGGCAAACCAATCCGCATTGCATGAAAACGTAATCGAAGCTGTAGTGCGTTTGCCCACAAGAACTGGTTAAATAAGCTTCTTTGTAAGCCGACCAGCATTCTCGCGCCTGACCACAATATACATTACTTTTGGAAAGAAGTAATCTGCTTTGTGGTCTGACTGTCCAAAAATCCGGCCATCTCCATATAAAAGTAATCTGTTTTGTAATCAGAATTAACCTAGGGGTGGAAGCGCTTACGCATTCAAAGTAAGTTATACAGAATCGAATATTTCATATAGAAATTTTCCGCTGGGAAACCAAAGTTAACAAACTAAATTATTTGAGAGAGAGAGAGAGAATGACAAAATTGAGAGAAATTGTGAATTCTCTCTGAGAAAATTTTGTTACACTCAATTCAGTATTGCCAGGCAATAATGATGTTTTAAAAACTTAGTTAAGTGGTAACATCATTACTTACGGAATTGCCATTTAAATATATTTTTCGATAAATTAAATAAATATGGTAGCACAATAAAATTTTGACATTTTTTTGCAAAATAACTCCGAATATCATTTTTGAGCCAAGGCGTGAAGTTAACAAACCGGAGATCCAGCAAACTAAATTCGTGAGGGAGGATAAATCAACCCTTAAACTTGTGAAGGAAATACTAAAGAAAATTAAATTTAAATAAAGTGAATATAAAACAAATAGATAAATGATTGCTAAAATATAAATGTATTTAATGTGTTTTATTTAATTCAATTATGTGTGTACGATGTGTTGTAGGTAGAAGGCCACCAGTTCTATGGATTCTGGAGCTGCTCCCACAAAAAGTGTTGAAACAAGTGTGATAGAAAACTGAAGGAATGTCTCAGTCCAACATACTGCAAAAATCAAAATTGTGTGACAACGTTTCTGAAAAGTTTCTCGAGGGAAAACTTTTTAATGCAATTTTTTTTGGCAATGGTCACAATTCCAGAGACTGGAAAGTTACCTGCAAAAAATGCGTCAATTGGACCAAATGGCACTTCAAGAAGCATGTCTAACCTACATAATCCAGGATCTAGAATTCTGCGGAAACTTCTCTGAAAAAAGTTTTCAGTATAAACACTTTTTGAAAAATTTTTATTTTTTGATTTGGTCAAAATTCCAAGGGCTGTGAAACGTTACCTGCCAAAATGCGTTAACTAGACTGATTGGGATTTCAAGGCGCATGTCTAGCCTACTTAATCCAGTATATAAAATTTGGCGGAAACTTTTCTGAAAAAAGTTCCCAGTATGAAAACTTTTTCAAACATTGTTTTGTTTGCTATGGTCGAAATTCCCAGAGCTATAGAACGTTACCTGCCAAAAATGCGTCAATTGGACTGATTGAGATTTCAAGGGGCATGTCTAGACTACCTAATCCAGTATCTAAAGTTTGGCGGAAACTGTTGTGGAAAAAGTTTCCAGTATAAAAACTTTTTCAAAAAATTTTTCTGTTTTGCAATGGTCAAAATTCCAAGGGCTATGGTACGTTACCTGAAACAAATGCGTCCATTGGACTGATTGAGATTTCAAGGGGCATGTCTAGTTTACCTAATTCAGTAGTTAAAATTTGGCGGAAACTTTTAACAATTGTTAAAAGTGTTCACAATATTGTTACTCGTTCCGTGGCACCCGGGCAATATTTCCATTTGGGAATAAAACGTTATTTGCTGGAAATAATAGAAAAGATAAAAGGTTTTTCTGAGATTCTTATTGATGTGGGAATCGATGGACTACCATTATTCAAAAGTTCGAAACAAACCCTTTGGCCAATTCTTGGTCATTTGTGCAATTTCAATAATAACAGTGTTTTCCTAATCGGAGCTTATTTAGGTCCAAGTAAACCGAGCAGCGTTGACCAATATTTACATGACGTCGTATACGAAATGGCAAGCCTGAGTGATGTAGGTCTTGAGGTTAATTCAACTTTCATAAAAGTTAAAATTAGATGTTTTGTTTGCGATGCGCCAGCTAGATCTTTTATTTGTGGAGTTGTGGGTCACAACGCCTTAAATGGATGCTCAAAATGCTTGCAGGTTGGAAAGCGGATAGAAAATGTAACAGTTTTTGCAAGTACATCTGCGCCTTTAAGAACGGACGAAGACTTTTCATCACGAAAACATGTTTCTTGTCATAATTCTTTGTTTCAAGTTACGAAGTCAAAATTAGAAAATATTAATGTAAAAATGGTCTCCCAGTTTCCATTGGATCCTATGCATCTGTTTGTTTTAGGAGTTTGTAAAAAGATTTTGCTGTGTCTAATTCAAAAAAGAACACTTCAATTTAAATTAGATGCAGCTGGAATCCAAAAAAAATATTTTCTAATCTCTGTAACATTTCCAATTTAATTCCTCGAGAGTTCGCTATCACTTTTTGCTTTTTCACTGTGCATATCGCTTGCATATGTCGAAAAAGTACGTTAATAATATCACAGCAGCTGAAACCCTACTGAATGATTTTGTGGAGAGTTATAGCAATTTATATCCACCAAAATCGTTGACTTATAATGTTCACAATATGCTCCACGTTGGCCAATGTGTACGTGAAATAGGTCACATTGAGAGTTTTGCAGCATACAAATTTGAAAACAAACTGCAAGATATAAAAAAGAAAGTTAAGAAACCTTCGAAGATTTTGCAGCAACTTAATAATTGGTATATAAATGACGTTGAAGTTTGTGAAGAAGTAGAAATCGGATTTAAAATTAACAGAAGCGGTGTAATTACACACTACTTCTCCGAATTTTTTGTTTTGACATGTGATATTCCGGATAACGTTTGTTGTATTAGCCCATTTATACCGTTTCAAGTGCAAAAATTTGTAATGTTAAACAACAGTGAAAGTGTCGTTGGTTATAGATTCAAAAATATTAGCAATTTCTTTTGTGGCCCAGTTCGATCTGGAAGTGATCTTGGTATTGTCACTGTCAATAAGGAAACTAATGACACACTTGAGGATTTCCCTGTAACAAAAATATTATTTAAATTCATGTGCCTCCCCTTAAATAACACTTTTCTGCTTTTACCAATTTTGCATACGACTTCGCACTAAATCAAAACTATTATCGCCACAACAAAAGTAATACAATTTGAAATTTAAAACAAAAAGCAAAATAAGATGAGCGAATTTCTTACCCCAGGTAAGAATGCTTTAAACTTTTTTTTAGCAAGATGGTTTCACTAGAACTAATCACATTTTTGCAGATCAGAGCGTAACAGACCGTTTAGATGCTCTAGAAGAAAAAGTTACTAAACTTCTTGAAAATCAAAAAATTATTTTGGAGAAGCTAAATAAAGCAGAAAGTATGCTTGTACACTGCTATTACTTACTTACATAAATATATACATACATTCTACTCTATCTTTTTGTAGATCAAAACGTTAATGCCATAAGCAAAATGACAGCAGTTTTGCAGCAGTTGCAAAAGGTACTCCCAGAAGCTACAACCACTCAAAACCTTGTGTTTCCCATAAAATCGATCGCTGCCCTGGAAAGAATTGATATGGAATGTAAAACGAATGCAAATAAATATATAAGTTGCTTTTTAGCCATCTATGGTTTTTAAAAATTTTATGTTTTATATAATAAATAGCATTACTGCTATCTTTTAATATGCATATGTATTAAATGTATTTTTTTTAAACTTTCACATGTTGATTTTTATTTGCTAAGCCAATTGGACCAAATTATTCAAGCGGCATAATGGGTATGCAAATAGTGAATAAGATCAATTTTTTAGTCTTTTTTTGCTATTTTTTTGTTGTTTTACTTTGGGATCTTATGATGCCATTGTGCTTTAATAAAACCTGCTTTGTATTTAATTTAGGAATGTGATTTAATGCATATTTTATTGTAGATTAACATGGTTAAGAATCTAATACGTCCTGAAGGCGTTGCCAAGAACTTTCACCGCATAATAGACAGGATGTTAATACAAGAAATAAATTACGACGGAATCAAAGGCAAAATAGCTTTGAAGGATTATAAGGCCTTCAATACAATGGTGTTTGGTAAGTCATAGTAAAATAACTGGTCTAAAAATAAAACTAATTGCAGTATTTTTTATTGTTATTCATTGTTTTTGTAGATGCCATAAAGAGAGATGGTTATACCGAAAAGGAGTTTATTGCAGAAATTCGGCCTACTATTAAAAATTATAAAAATATATTTTATACAAAGGCGTGTATAGAGAGAGCACGACAACAATAACTGTAAAATCTTTTTTACCTTTCTTTAATTTAATTTTTTATAAGATAAATGAATTATAATTTTAGTTTATTTTAAAATATAAATGTGTAAATATTGAAATTTTAAACAAATATGTATAAGCCATATTTTAAATGCATATAAACATGTTTACCTTTATTTAACTGGCAACTTTAGAAAATGTTGCAGAGGCAAAACGCAAAAAGCGTTTTTACACCTTACTCATACATTACACTGTAAGCGAGAGAAGGATGCATTCGATTTCAAAGCTTACGTTTTCATGCGTCGAGAAGGTGAAAATGCATGCGTTTGGACAACATACCTTACAAGTTCTCCAAACAAGAAACAAAAATCAGAATGCACATTTTCAATATTGCATTGCATTACACTTTCATTGCCAAAAAAAAGTTTTATTGGAATCCAAGCACGAAGTTTCTCGAGCAGTAACATGCATTACCTTCACTTTACTTTTAGAAACAGAAGTGGAAGCATGTACCATGTCTTCTTCGCCTTACTAAATAACGTTTACGTCAGGCGGCCATTCTTTTCAGAAAGTAATGGGAATTCGTAAGGGAAAATAGCATCACTCCCGGATGAAAAGTAAGCATACTATAATGCATATCTGCATGCTTCTTTTTCCTACTGGGAAGTGTTCCTCCAGCCAAGTGTTCACAATTGTCTGCATGTGTTTGATAAGGCGTCAATAGTGGCGTCAGATTCATCGATTGTATTTAAGTCTCCTTCACCTCATTTTATTATAATATTGATGTGTTTATCGGACCAAATAATTTTGACTGACTAAAAGTTTACCCCCGTGAAGTTAACATACTAAATTATTTGAGAGAGAGAGAATGGCAAAATTGAGAGACATTGTGAATTCTCTCAGAGAAAATTTTGTTACACTCAATTCAGTATAGCCAGGCAATAATGATGTTTTAATAACTTAGTTAAGTGGTAACATCACTACTTAAGGAATTTTCATTTAATCACAATATTTCTGAAATTTTAATAAATATGGCAGTACTATGCTATGTTTACATTTATTCCGAAATTCCTTTTAATAGCTTCTTTGTTTGACATTTCTCTAATTTGTTTTGATTGATTTGTTTGATTGTAATGGCCAGTCCAGTAGATAATAAATTATAAATTGCTAAATTGTTGAATAATAATAAGTTGTAAGTATTATAAAGTTTATTTACTTGACTCTGTGTGTTTATTTATTGACTCTGTGTGTATTTATTCCAGCTGCAACAACAGGCACGGCATGCCGGCCAGCAACCAACCAAACAACTACCACCCAACCAGAAGATACATGCTAAACCGGCAGGCACGGCATTCCGGCCAGCAATCACCGAAAACCACTTTGAACACACACATTCAACCACCGACAAATCCCCTGAAGAAGTCATCAAGAAATTGACGAAACGTCGGAAAAAGTGAAATAGAAGCAATTTTATTAAAATGAATTTAATTTTAATAATATTGGAGTTTGTATCATTAGTCGTGTTTTGGTTACAAGCAAGCGATTATCGCCTCCTAAGTTGTAAAGAAAACGGCTATTTAGCGTTACAAAAAACCAAATGTTTCGTACATGCAGTGTTACAGATATGTACATATGTTGAAAAATTTGTTTTTTTGTAACGGCCGTCAAAGCATTATGCCTAGGCCATACTTATCTTCGAAACAAACAACAATTGTACAGGACAACATTTGGCCAACTTGTTCCGAAGACCATTTCCGGCCAGGATAGCCATTGACCAGCCCCAACGGTTTTGCCACAAAAATTGGCGGCCGTTACAAAAACGACTTTTTTCAACATATGTATCTGTAACACTGCATTTACGAAAAGATCAAATATAATGTACTTACCAAATATGTTTTCATCTGTTAATGATGTTGCTGCTTCTGTTGATGGTAATGCTTCTGCTGATGGTGCTGGTGGAAATAATAATAAAATTTAAGAAACATGAAATATATACTAAACAATATAATTACCAGTTATGCTATCGACAGTAATATCAGATAAATTGTCATAATATTTGAATGACCCGAGCAAACGATGAAGCTGTGAATAAAGCGAGCACTGCGATGGCGATCAGCATGATGGCCCAGTTAATAATTTCTATTTCGAAACAACAAATACAATCAAAATACAATCAAATATTTGTCCAAATTAAAAATATTTACCGGTAACGCGAAGTTAAATTATGAACTTTATTTTTTACATCCAATGCCGATACCGAAAAGCCAGTTTTCTGCAGCTCCGCGGCAATCTCAGTATAAACATGCTGGTTTTTCCTGTTACATCATCTCAAGCAGCATTTGGTCTGCGGTGTCCGTCCAAGCAATTCTCTGCTTGTACCAGCGTTTCTTATCGTTTCTAATAAAAAATCACAATAATAATGAAAAACCTCAATATAAAAATCTTATTACTTACAATATATTCGGCATTTAATCCATTTTCCTGTATGAGATTTCAAGGGGCATGTCTGGTCTAGCTAATCCAGTATCTAGAAATTGGTGGAAACTTTTCGGAAAAAAGTTTCCAGTATAAAAAATTTTTCAAAAATTTTTTTTTTTTGCTATGGTCAAAATTCCAAGGGCTAGGGTACGTTACCTGCAAAAAAATACGCCAATTGGACTGATTGGGATTTCAAGGGGATGTCTAACCTACCTAATCCCGTATTTAAAATTTGGAAGAAACTTTTCTGAAAAAAGTTTCCAGTACGAAAACTTTGTTAAAAAAATAAACCTTATAACTTAAACCTACTCGTATTTGGGTTAGTTGAAAAGCTCATTCCACTAACGTCAATGTTGATACAATGATTATATTTAAATTAATTAATTTTGACCATAGCACAAAAAACCTATTTTTGAAAAAGTTTTCATACTGTAAACTTTTTTCAGAAAAGTTTCCGCCAAATTCTAGATACTGGATTAGGTAGACAAGACGTGCCCCTTGAAATCCCAATTACTCCAATTGACGCATTTTTTGCAGGTAACGTACCATAGCCCTTGGAATTTTGACCATTGCAAAACAAAAATTTTGTTTTAAAAAAAGTGTTTATACTGGAAACTTTTTCACAAAAGTTTCCTCCAAATTCTGAATACTGGATTAGGTAGATTAGATATGCCCCTTGAAATCCC